>JAOTQJ010000050.1:31130-72693 GCA_025642045.1 Solanum sejunctum | reverse complement strand
TGCACGTGACAACCAGGTTTTGGGGGATTTCATTAAATTGAACTTTCATTTTGATTATAATTCCGCATTTTCATGTTATGGTTTGGTTGTAGGCTGACTCGTCTTGGTGGAAAACGACGAGTTCCATCACGCCCAAATTTCGGGTCGTGACAGCTAGATGAAATAAATCATGTGCATCCTGAAGTCTAGGAGGACTCACCAATCAGTTAATGTGTGAAATAGATCTTTAACGGAGCGTCTATTGATGATCTCTAGTACGTGTCTATACATCATGAAATAATGTAGTCCAAATGGACATCAGTACATGGAATGTAAGAGTATGCAAAATGGTTTAATGAAACAGATATGAGTAGAATAATGTAGAATAACATCAACTAAGAAAATACTTAATTAGAATGACAAATGTCTATCTAAAGAAAGGATAAAGAGTAGACAATGTTAAATCAATAACAATCTAATATAAATCAATCTAATCAAATCAAATCAGAGTACTATCCAATATAGTACCTATATAAGAGTTTATCTTATCCAATAATAACCATTTATGAGTCAGTGATTATACAATAATACTGTAATATTGCCACAACCATTCCGTCCTTGCCAGGTAAAGAACGAATCAGATCCAGAATGGATTTGGTTAATCAAGTTCGCTATTGTTTCAGGTACTTCCAATCAAGAGGAAATATTCAATTTAATAGTTCTACCACGAGCCAAGCCTAGAGTCTAGGCGTGACATGGCAAATGAGAACCCGAAAGGACCCCAACCAAGCCTCTTAAGCATGCGTAGAACATCCTTGGTTACGTCGAAACATAAAAGAATCATAAACATATCGCACATAATTTCTAAGGGAAACAGGGCTTTGGACTCAAGCTATGGGAATGTTGTAGGGAAGAGGACAAACATGAATCATATAGCAAATAAGTCTAAGGGACGGGTAAGTATGACTCACGCTATGGGTGCATTTAGGCACTTAGGACTTCCATCACATCAACAACATACAAAAAACATAGAGGGGAAAAGGACTAAGGGAAGTCTTTCATAATTACATGGACATAATATGAGTCAATCTCAATACATAAACAACCATATCTAACAACACCTCTAGTACTAGTGGAACAAGGGACAAGGCATCACCTGGGCTCACCCCAAAAAGATTGAAATCCAAATAGACATGTCTTAACAAAAGCATGAAAGTAAGTGGATATTGTACCCAAAGTGGAGGACTCACCAATAGTAGACTTCAAAAAAATCCAACTAGCCACATAGAGGAAGAGGATGAATAGAAGCTCCGGTCCCTACAAGGTTAGATTATGCAGGCAAAATGTATGTGTTAGTACTTAAAATATACTAAGTATATGGGGTGCAGTGCAACAAAGGACATAATCCACAATATTCGAGATGCATAATCATAATCATTAGACATAAGCTCAATATGATATGTATGATAAATGCTTAATTTAAAACATGCATGAAAATAGTCAAGCTTGCATAACATATCATACATATGTGGGAGGATACCCTAATCGACATATAACACCAAATGAGCTACTACTTGAAATCTCGATGTTTACCCCACAATAAATAAAAGAGTGGTCTACTTGCCAAGGTAAACTAAGCATGACTCCATAAAGTGGGAAACTTGTCCTAGTTGAATTTACTGGTAAAGCCCATTTAGAGAAATAATATAATCGTATGGTGGCACATAGTTAAAAGACCAAGACTTTACATAAGAACTCCTTAGGTCGAGCCCCCACCTTAAGCCTCTTTTGGTACTAGGTCTAATCTCATGGAATACCTGAAATAATTATAAATTTAATCATAACTTGAATGACTTATATAAACATGATAACATGGAATGAGTAGTTCATTCATATACTTGACCCCTACACATGGGCATATATATTGTACTAGAGGGTAAAAACATTTTATAAACTTGACCCCATTTTAGTAGGCATTGCATTACATATGAGGGTAGAGATTGCACTATGCTTGACCCCTTTTCATGAGCATTAGTTTGTACATAAGGGTAGAATAGTTATCATATTTGACCCCTTCATGTAGATATTATTCACTCATAAGAGTGTGGGATGTAGTATAAGGGCTCAACATTTTATTGACAAATCATAAAAACGTTTTATGAGTTCAATACATGCTTAGGAGTCCATGATTTATTGTAACATGCTTGACTTATAATTCGTGCAATAGTCATTCATACACATAGAAATCTTATCATGTAAATTTAGTCAAACATGGTGGATGTGTGAATATGGGCTTAAACATCATGAATTACAAGAGTATAAGACGAGAAGGGAGTAAAATCAATTCGTTTTGAAGTCCTTCAAATTAACCCACCATTTTTATAGTCAAACCCTCATTTTGGATATCATGAAATCCAACTAAAACCCATAAGTTCTTTCATAGCTTTCATAGCATTATAGAGCATATAAATTAATATCATCAAACCCATAACATTGTCAAACCCTAATGATATCTAAGCATAGTAAAATCATTACTTGAAGAACTCAAATAGGAATCATGTGTACAATGTATAATAATAATATCATATGCAAGAGCTCATCAAATATCCATAAAAATCCATCAATGCCATGTAATGGAAAAAGAAGACTGGTTTAACTTATGGGAAGTAAGGTTCCCACAATCAAAACCACATATCTTGGTGTGATTATGGTGGAGGAAACCTGATTTGGAGATGGAAGATTCGAAATCCTAGCTTGCACCATTTATTTGAATGCCTTGAAGAGCTTGAGAGTTTTGAGACTTATGGTTTTTCAGAATGAGTTGAAGTGAGGATGTGAAGGGTGTCTAAAGCTGAAAGGGGGTCATTTGAGACCTTAAATGACATAGCTTGGACTTAAAAAATATGAAAGGTCAATTTTTCCCCTTTTTAAAATCTGCCCGGACAGGTTTACGAGACTCTATTTACTAGCCATAGAATATTCTACGAGCCATAGAACATTCTACAAGCCATAGATGGGGTTTCGTTTGTTGGAATTTTATAACTTTTAGAGACCCCCTTCTCTGATTCATATTCTATGATGCAATCTATGACTCGTAGAAGATTTGACGAGTCATTTGATAAGTCGTAGATTGAACTCCTGAAAGATTCCAATTTTTATCAACTCTACCCAGGTTCTACGAACCTATACGGGCCGTATTTTATCCTACGAGCAATAAACCCCCTCGTAAAAGCTGACAGTTTAAATTTTCCAAAGCTTAGTTTCTTGTACCTTTTCATACTCCCCACAAGTAAGGTCTTAAAGGTTCAATCCTCAACTACACTTAACGATGTATTTAATGAGTTTGTGTTGGACTACTTCCTCATTTCGGTGCTTGATACTTCTACCTGGACTCAATGCTCATGAGATAATCCATGCCACTCAAATAGATCAATTCGTATCATAAGGACTCTCATCAATCAATCAATTCTATCACAATCGGGCTTTTTGACCTATAAATAATTTAATCAACTCAATTCTCAATCATTTATTTCAAAGGAACTTAGAACAATCATTAAGAGGACCATCAATTAGACTAATATTTAGAGTTCATCTATGAATACTCACAGGACCCTCAAGTTCTATCAACCTATTATCATGCTCACGTCATTATCTCTATCAACTCATGCAATCTTTTATAAAATAATATATAAGGTTTATGCAATAAGTCATGAAAGTATTTAATTAGTAAAACTAAGTTTATGATGATCATTAACATGTGGAAATACGTATAATGTATATAATTACAAGAAAACATTCAAGAAACATGCATGGGGGCTCAATACTTTCACAATCTTGCTATTATCATAAATAGGGGTACATGGAAGGACATTTTCATATTTTAGTTTAGCCTTACATACCTGGTATGGAGCTTGACAATCAAACTTTGCAAGAATTCGTCCTCAATTCCCTTGAACCCTCGCTCCTTTTATCTTCACCTTAACCCTAGTCTTTTGTAGAAGTTTAGGAAAGCTTAAGAATGAGCTTTAAAATCTTTTGTATGCTCAAAATGACCTATTGTGAATATGTTTTATGTTTAGGAGGGGTTATAGAAAACCTGGAATGCCCCTCACAAGAAACTAAAAAATTTTCCCTCGGCGTACCAAGTCGCATCGCTGACTTGGTCATTTTTTGGGTTTTTCTTCGTTGAAAAGTTTCTGATCAAGTTTTCTAATCCTGTAGAAAATATTAGGATCACATCCAAGTGTATGTTTACAATGAAAATATGTCACACACTTTTCTGGAATTGCATTTTCGTATCGAGAAATTATCTTTTGATCCGATTGCTCTAAAAATTAATAAAGATTATTTTTTCACACAATTTTTCTTGCTGATCACATTTATGACCTCGGATTTGGCATCGGAGTTTGAGAAGATGCATTATGTTGGTGTTTCATCTAGAGGTATTTTAATAATTTTATCGGGTGTTACGATAAGTACATTTTAGGATTACTCTTTGTTGTCTATCAATAGAGGGATTCTCTCTCATTTCTCAACTAGAAAAATTCTCTTATCTTTTGCCCCTCTTCTTCTTGGGCTTTAAAAATTTTCATGTGATTTACCATCAGTTGGCAGTTCAAAGTTCAACAACATTTGAGGCACCACTATTTTACTGAACTAATCATTTAATATGAGATATCTCAAAGATTGATCTATAGTGTGATGGATAGAATGTAGTATGAGTTAGTCGAAAAGTGAGCATTTTGATCTTTTTTTAATAGAATGTCTTAAGATTATACGAAAATATCAATTGTTGCTATAATTTAATTTACTAGTTTAGTGTACTTGTTTTGCACATGTGTATCACCTGTTAATAATTAACTATAATAAAGATTTAAAATCCAAACATGAATATTGTTGACAACATACACAATTACAAGTAGATGGAACAAGAATGAATGACACTAAATATACATTTAATTAAAATTTTAATCTACTTTTTGAAATATTTTATGAAAAAATTATTATAATTTTATTTCATTTTGAATCAAAATGATGTTATTTTGTTAAAACATATAAAATTTGAATATTTTGGCTAAATTATTAGGGTAAAAGAACTAAAGAAGTTGTTTTAAGTCGTAGCGAAAGTCATTTTTAAAAAAGTAAAAAAGAAAAAAGGATAATTTTTTTTTATATAAAACACTTTTAAAATCTAGTCGAACACAAAATTCCTTTCCACTATTAATAATTTATTTTAGTTTAAAAGTAAATAAATAGCCAAATACAACTTTTGCTATTATCGAAAAATATTTTTTTCAAAAATACGTTGTAACACCCCCTAATTCTTGCCACCTAATCTGAGAAGATGCACAGAGAAAACTAAGAGAATGATGGAGAAAAAGTTGCTGAAAGAGAGTCCATGTGAGCCATCTACGGCCCGTAGACGAGGTTTCATAACCCCACCCCACCCCACCCCACCCCACCCAATGACTTGGTGGAATTTTCTAAGTCTGAGGCCCACATACGAGACCACCTACGACCCGTAAAGTATTCCACGACTCGTAAAGTGGTTCAGTGGATTGATGGTCCAAAAACCAACTTTTTAGTATCTTAAGTTATGAGTTATAATAAGGTCCATAAAATATTTTAAGGCTTGTACAAGAGGTTTTATGCCAAATTTCAATAATTTAAATTTTAGGACCCCTTATTTTATGAAAGGTAGTTTATGACCCGTAGACGGGGTCTCGTAGATCTAGTCGATAGTTTTAAGAGAGGTATTTTTGTCTATTCATATCCCTTTTAATTAAATTCTAAGATGTTTTGGAGTTAATTGAAGTCCTAAAACAAAACCCTAAGGATTTTGTTCACCATTCTTCACGTTTAGGGTTTTTTTTAAGAAACACCATATGAGAGAGAAGAGCGAGAGTTTCAAAGAAATGCTAGGATCAACTAGAGATTGATTGTTTCTTCTAATCCCAAGTATGTAAGGATAACCAAAACATGGATTCTATTCTTCGACGTTCCCGATAACCCGGATTGATTATGATGTGAGTAAATTGAATTTACTATAGATGTTTCTCGAAGGCTTTCCTTAAAATCTAATATATTTTTATGTAATCTTATATAAGTTACTATTTTATTATTTAATTACTTGAAATATATGATTTACCTTACTAGATGAACCCTTTCATGATTTCTTATTATTTTTGTATATTTTACTTACAGGAGCATGCATGAGCCTAATTTGAGCCTAAAGAGTCTATGAAATCCCTAAATGCTTTAATTCTATGATTGTTCTCCTAAATGCTATGAGTTAGAACGATGCATGATTGAGTACTTATGAGTCAAGAACTAAACCTAAAAATGATGTAACCAAAAGGGTTGATAGTTAACGTGATTAGATAAGTTGATAAATCTCCAATGAGACTAGATGAATGAGTTACCCATAGGGTTGATGTCTTATGAGCATATTGATTCTTGGGAGGAGTATTGAGCACTAAATTGAGTAAGAGGAAGTCCAATTCAAACTCAATAACTATATAGCCAGCGTAGGAAAGGATTGAAGCTTAAAATCGGATGTTTTCTATTATCCCAAAATAAGGACTTGATGTTACTAGTTTTGGATACATTGATAGGATTTCTATACCTCCAGCAAGGTATAGGATGGATGTGGAAACAATGTCGCATTGTTGTATCATTACCAGCTCAGAGGTGATAGCTGTTAGTTAGAAAAACTCCCAAATATGACTTGATAGTACTCTGAGTGGATGGGACATAGATAATAGATGAGTAATCATTATCTAAATTATATTCTTACTTTAGACAATTGATATGATGATTGAGTTTCCTATTTCTTGAGTTAAGCTATTTGAGTTGATGTTATTTTTCCTTTAAATATTTATTTTTGCTATTTTACATACTCGTAAATTCCATGTACAGACGTCCATTTGGGCTTGCATCTTTTCATGATGCAGAGATAGGTACTAGTGGTCATCAGTAGGTGCCCTGTTGAGGACCTACTTTTAGTTGATTGGTGATCCTCCCCTACTCTCAGAGGATATTATATTTCTATTCTAGCTTTGGGTTTAGACATATTTTATTCTGTTTAGAGGTAGCCATGGGTCTATTTGCACTATTTAATGAGATATTTCAGAGGCTTTATAGACAAGATTATTGATGTGATTGGATGTTATGATTGACTAGTTTCTTTTACACTAGTCTTATTCAATTGATGGATGGCTTGTTTAGCCTTTGGCCTTTATTATCAGTTGTCATTGCTTTTCATTAAGTATTCTTAATTATCAATGTTTTCTGCTACTTAAATGTGATTGAAAAAATGTGATAAGGCTGAGTTGTTCACTTGGGGACTAGCGATAGTATTTGAGTGCGGACCACACCAAGGTACCCTTCTGGGGTGCGACAAACTTGGTAACAGAGAACAGAGTTCAAGAGTCCTAGGGAGTCTATGAAGCTGTGTCTATTAGAGTCTTGTTTATGAGTGTTGTGCATCACACTTCATAAGCAAGAGGCTATAGGAAATTAGGAATTGCGTCACTTTCTTATATTATGAGTTCGTCCGATAGAGTTTGACTTTATTAAAGCATCTATCTAATTCTTATATTACGTGATTATAGATTATGCCTCCAAAATGTACCATAACCTAGAGAGATGCTTCAACCAGCAATGCTGGGAATCTCACTTTGGAGATGCCTGATCAGATGGAAATGAGGGGTCGAGGTCGACCAGCCAGAGCCACTGATGTTCCACAAACATCTATGACTCCACCTGCTCCTGCCGTAGAGGCTGACTTTAGAGGAGCTATCAACATGCTCACTCAACTGGTAACTGCTCAGAGGGGGAACTGGAGTTCACAGACTCCCAATTCTAACTAACAAGAGCCAATAGCTTCCACTAAACTGAGAGATTTCCTGAGGATGAACCTAGTAGTTTTTACTGGATCAAAGGTTGAGGAAGACACCTAGAACTTTATTAATGAGATATGGATAGTATTGAAAGCTATGCATGTGGCTGAGACAGAGGGAGTTAAATTTGCTTCCTATCAATTTAAGGGTAGAAAATGTCTGGTATAATCAATGGGAAGAAAGCCAAGGTGAGAATGCTAAACCTTCCATTTGGGATGACTCTAAGGGTGCCTTTATTGATACCTTTTTTCCATGAGAGTTGATAGAAGCGAAGGTGGAGAAGTTTGTTAACTTGAAGCAGGAATGGATGACTGTCAATGAATATATCCCTAAATTCATATAGATATCTAGGTTATGCTTCAGAGATGGTCCCCGATACGAGGTCTAAGAAGAGAAAGTTCATATCCGGCTTGGGCAAGCATGTGAAAAAGGAGTACAAAGTGACATTGTTGATTTCGTACATGGACATCTCTAGGATTATAGTCTATGCAGAATAGCTTGATGAGCAAAGGAAGAGATATAGGGAGGAGTACTTGAGCAAAAAGGCTAAGTTAGCAAGGCATGAGCCTAGCCAACATAAGCAAGGTAAAGGGGACAGGTTCTATTTTTAGAAGAGGTCTTCAAACTATGAGTCATCTTTAGCAAGTGCACCAGCTCCGAGTAATAGGTATGATCAGAAGTCTCATTGCCATCAAAATAACAGAGCTCAGCATTCACAGTCTCAGGCTAGTGTGACTCAAGGTTTGAGAGGGGAAACCACCATGTGGCAAGTGTGGTAAACTCCATCTAGGTGAGTGTCGTGAGGGCACAAATGCTTTCTATAGGTATGGATAGACTGTTCACTTCTAGAATGAGTTCTAATGAGGAAGAGGGGTGATGGAGGTAATAAATCTTAGTCTTCAACAGCACAATAGAGGGGTGCCAAAACTAATTTGAGTGAGGGTACAAACCGTCTGTATATGATGGGAAATCGACAGGACCAAAAAGTTACACCAGATGTTATCACGGGTATGCTTCGAGTCTTTTCATATGATGTACATGTTTTGCTTGACCTAAGTGCCACTTTATCATTTGTAACTCCATATGTGGCTAGTAAGTTTAAGATCTTTCCTAAATGTCTTCTTGAGCCTATCAGTGTTTCTACTCTTACTGGTGAGTCCATTCTAGCTAAAAGGATATATAGAGATTGCATGGTATCTATATATCATAGAGATACTTTAGTGGACTTAGTTGAGTTAGAGATGATTGACTTTGATATGATTTTTGGCATAGGTTGGCTTCACGCCTATTATGCCTCTATCAATTGTAGAACTCGGATGGTCAAATTCCAATTCCCGAATAAGCCTATTATAGAGTGGAAGGGTAGTTCTGCAGTGCCCAAGGGTAAGTTTATGTCCTAACTTAGGGTCAGAAAATTAATTTCTAAAGGATATATCTATCACCCCATGCAAGTTAAGGCTAATAATGTAGAGTCTCCGTCTTCGGAGTCAATTCCAATTGTCAATGAGTTTCCTGATGATTTTCCTGGAGTCCCTCTTGATAGGGAGATTGACTTTGGGATTGATGTTCTCCGTAATACCCAGCCTATCTATATTCTACCATATAGAATAGCTCTCGGAAAGTTGAAAGAACTAAAAGAAAAGTTGAAAGATCTCTTGGATTAGGGGGTTATTAGGCCAAGTGTCTCTCTATAGGGCGTTCCTGTCCTATTTGTTTGAAAGAAAGATAGTTCCTTGAGGATGTGCATACATTGTTGCCAATTGAATAAGGTGACCATTATGAACAAATATCTCCTTTTGAGGATTGATGACTTATTTGACCAACTTCAGGGTGCCACTATTTTCTTGAAGATAGACTATAGATCAGGCTATCTCCAGTTGAAAGTGAGAGAATATAACATCTCGAAGATGGCTTTTCCAACCCGATATAGTCACTTTGAGTTTCTAGTAATGTCCTTCGGATCGACAAATGCTCCTGCTGCTTTTATGGACTTAATGAATAGAGTATTTAGACAGTACCTTGATATGTTCGTGATTATGCTCATTGATGATATATTAGTGTACTCTAGAGATGAGAACGAGCATGTCGATCACCTCTGAGAACCCTCAGAGATGAGGAGTTGTATGCCAAAATCTTGAAAATGTGAGTTCTAGCTTAAATTTGTCATTTTCAGGCCATGTTAAATTAGGTGATGGTATTTGAGTAGGTATGCAAAAGATTTAGCCAGTTAAGAACTAGCCTAGAACCATCTCTCCAACTGACATAAGGAGTTTTCTGGGTTTGGTAGGTTACTATTGCAAGTTTGTTGAGGGATTCTCTTCTTTATCCTTAAAGTTGACTAAGCTCACTCAAAAGAAAGCTAAGTTTTAGTGGTCTGATGAGTGTGAGAAGATTTTTCAAGAGTTGAAAACTAGATTAACCACTGCACCGATGTTCACTCTACCTGAAGGGACTGATGACTTTATGATCTATTATGATGCTTCTCAAGTGGGATTGGGATATGTTCTGATGTAGAGAGGTAAGCTCATATCCTATTCATCCAGGCAACTCAAGAACTATGAGAGAAACTATCCAACTCATGATTTAGAATTGACTATGATGGTATTTGCACTCAAGATTTAGCACCACTACTTATATAGAGCATATGTGGATGTATTCATAGACCACAAGAGCCCGCAATATGTCTTCACCTACAAAGAGCTTAACTTGAGGTAGAGTAGATGGCTTGAGTTGCTCAAAGACTACAAGATGAGCATCCTCTACCATTTAGGTGAAACTAATGTGGTTGTTGATGCTCTTAGCAGGGTATCCATGGGGAGCACCGCCCAAGTGGAGGAAGGGAAAAAAGAGTTGGCCAAAGAGGTTCACCAACTGGCACGATTAGGAGTTCAACTAGATGAATTGGGTGAAGGAAGAGTTCTTGTGCATAATGGATTTGCATCATCTCTGCTAGTAAAGGTGAAAGAGAAACAATATCAAGATCCTATTTTATTACAGTTGAAGGTGGATGTGCATAAGTAGAAGGTGATAGCTTTCGCCAAAGAGGGAGATGCAGCTTTGAGGTATCAAGGTAGATTTTTATTTTAGATATTGATTTTGTCCGAGAGAGGATCATGGAAGAAGCTCATAGTTCTAGATATTGCGTCCATCCAGGTTCTAATGTTGCCCAAGTTACACCTCCTTTTTAAAGAATAAAACGGTCATTGTCAAGATATAGAACCTAACCAAGGTTAGTGTCGATCCCACAGAGAATATGTAGATTCAAGAAAATTCACCAATATGCAATCCAAGTAATTAACCAACTCAATTCCCCAAGTGGGGAAGGTTTGTAATAATCAATAAGAAAAGTACACTAACTACTTATTACGAGATAAAAACCAATAATAGAGAGCAACTATGGCATTGTATTCCCTATGATTTCCCAACTCAGTATCCCTGGATGACCTAATTCTTGTCTAGTGTATAGTATGCAGGACAATAATTTAAGTTCACAAAGCCCTTTGGTCAAAGGTGAGATGTGAATTTCACTATGCGACTTGGCCTATTCCCATAGAGTGCATTACTAACCATTATATATTAGTCCCAGTATAACTTTCCCTTGGCCTAGTTCAGTTGATTAGATGAGAACACATCAATCGAATCCTATTAATTAATCTCTTTTCCTATTCATTACTACCTTGGTTCAATCAGTAACACTGGGCGAGTTCTAATATTGGCCACCATTAGAAAACATGCAAAACGAAGAGAGTTAATTAATAAATGCATATACACCTTCTACGAATTGTGAATTATCCGATTTTAATTTGTTGGTTTTTCATAGTTCCCCCAACTCTAGTTGTGGATTTAGCTACTCATGCTATGTGTAGATGAAGAGATCATGAATTGAAAAGACATAATTAATTATACAATAGATTTAAGAAAAAGCAATCCAATATCAATAAGAATCACAAGCTTTAAGATCAAATTCAACTACAAGTGTTCTCAAAGACTCACTTATAATTTTCTCTCTCTAAATATTGAGTTCTCTGAGTACTAAACTAAAACTTATGAAAACTGACATCATCTCCTTAAAAAATAACCTAAAAACCTATTTATAATAATTAAAATTCAAATCCTAAATGATTTAGGAGAACTGGTCGGCACGCCTCACAAAAGTACTTTATGACCTGTATTGAAGTTTATGGCCCATAATTAGAGTCTCTTATATTATTACTAAAAAACTAGACTTTCTCTTTGTAACACCCCTTTACGACTCGTAAAGTATTTTATGACCCGTAAAGGAGGTTTTGTCTGATGAACCTTAGAAAGTCTTCATTATCTGATATTCAGGGTAGGAAACCTCTTCTACGACTCATACACTAATCTATGGCTTGTATGCATGTTCGTAGATTTAACTTAAAAAACTTAGCCCCTCACTAGAATTTCTTATTAAATCACCCTATTGCTCGTAGAATGGTCTACGGCCTGTAAGATGTCTCGTGTAATAGCAAATCTGCAGCAACTTCTGTAACTTTTCCCAAAATCATGGCCAACCTATAATCTTCCAAAAAAAACACAAAAACACATAAAATCCACTAATATCACATTGAGAACATACAAAATCCTAAGTTTTAAGCATCAAAAGTGTTGTATTTTAGTAGCATATCAGGGTTTGCCAAGATGTCCCATGACTTGAGAGAAGTCTACTGGTAGAGTGGAATGAAGAAAGACATTGCTGGGTTTGTTTCCAAGTGCCCAAATTGCCAATAAGTTAAAGTCAAGCACCAAAGGCCATGTGGAGTAGCTCATAATTTTGAGATTCAAAAGCATAAATTGAAAATTATTAACATAGGTTTGTCGATGTCTCACAGACAGAATGATTCAATTTGGGTGATAATTGATCAAATGGTAAAATCTGCACACTTCTTAGCTGTAAATACGATAGACACTGCAGAGGACTATGCCCGATTATACATAAGGGAGATTGTCAAATTTCATGAAGTTCCTTTGTCCATCATATCAGATAGAGGGGCTCAGTTCACTACCCAATTCTTTAAGTAGATTCAAAAAGGGCTAGGTTCATAAGTGAACCTTTGTACTATTTTCTATCCTCAGACTGATGGTCATACAGAGAAGATGATTCACATTTTGGAGGATATGTTGAGGAATTGTGTCATTGACTTTAAAGGTAATTAGGATGACCATTTGCCTTTGATTGAGTTTGCCTACAATAATAATTTCCATTAGAGCATCCAAATGGCTCCTTATGAGGCCCTTTATAGGAAGAGATGTAGATTATCGATGATCATCCACTATCTTTGCATAACTTTCTTTAGTCTCTCGGTTATGATCTTTGATAAATTTCCAATCTAGTGAAGAGAAGAGTCGATCCGATTCGTTCTTATCCTCCATCCCTCATTAGTAATCTCAATTCGCTTTTCCTATTTGTAGATACTCCCAATTAAACTAATTGGCTTAAAATCTTTCAGTTCAGATGCACCTACATTCTTTGGGATTAGTGTTTTGAAAGTGGCATTAAAACATTTTTCAAAATAGCCCTGATCATGAAAATTTTAAATAGCAGGTACCACTTCCAATTTTATCACTTCCCAGTAGTATATAAAGAAGGCCATTTGTGAAACCATCAGGGCTTGGTGCCTTATCTGTATAATTGATACAAATACTTCTATATTTTAATATTTCAAGATGATGGTTCTCTTTCAAATATTAGAACAAAATATTAAGAGCTAGAGATTGTAAGTCTCTTGTTACAACACCATAGACAGCACATGATCCCACAAATAAGGCTTGAGGATAGTAGAATATATGTAGACCTCATCCCTACTGTTGTGGGGTTTTGGTAGGCTTTGCACAAAGACACATTACTTGGATAGTTCGAGGTCGGTGAAGTAGGATTGATTGGTCCATACCTGGTTCACCAAGCCATGGAGAAGGTAAAGATCATGCAGGAGAGACTGAGAACTGCCCAGAGTCGCCAGAAGTCCTACACTGATATTAGGAGAGGGGACCTAGAGTTCAAAGTAAATGATTGGGTATACTTGAAGGTGTCACCCATGAAAAGGGTAATCAGATTCGATAAGAAGGGAAAGTTAAGTCCTCTATACATTGGTTACTACCAAATTGTAAGAGAGTGGAAATCATAGCTTATAAGTTAGAGCTACCACCAGAGTTGGCAGCCATCTATCTGATCTTCCATATTTCTATGCTTAAGAAGTGTTTGAGAGATCTGACCTTAGTTGTACCTGTTGAAAGCACTGGAGTGAAGGATAGTTTGAGTTATGAAGAGATCCTAGTCCAAATCCTTGATCGTCAAGTTAGGAACTAAAGAGGTTGCATCTGTAAAAGTATTATGGAGAAGTCAGTCCATTGAAGAGACTATATAGGAAGTTGAGGAGGATATGAATACCAGATACCTCACCTATTCATGCCTTCTAATGATAAAATTGATGGTAATAATTCATTTCTACCCTCTGAGTTACTTTTCCATTGATGAGTTGAGTTCTTATCTCTGAATTGATGCTTCTCTTGAGTCTATGTTTGAGTATGCATGTCTTTAACTACATTCGTGCCAATTAATGATGTTAGAAGTGGTCTCTGATTCTAAAGCCTGAGTTAAAACTGATTTCTGAAGTATAAGTATCTGAGTATTCAAGTTCCTTCTTGATAAACTTCCTAGTTGCTCATCATTCAAGTATGAATGATCCTAATGGGGAGATGTTGTAATACCCCCTAATTCTTTCCACCTATTCTAAGAATATGTATAAAGAAAACTGAGAGAATGACTTGAGAAAAAGCTTTGGAAAGAGAATCCACAATCTACAGCTATAGACGAGTCTCATAACCCCCTCCCCTAGTGACTTGGTGGAATTTTCTAAGTCTAAGGCCAACATAAAGAGACCACCTACAACCAGTAAAGGATTTCATAGCCTATAAAGTAGTTATGTGAATTGATGTTCCAAAAACCAAATTTTTAATATCTTGAGATACGAATTATCAGATGGCCCATAAAACATTACGACTTGTAGAAGAGGTTTCGTGTCAAATTCTAGTAACTCAAATTTTAGGACCCCTTATTTTATGAGAGGTAGTTTACGGCCCATAGGTGGGGTCTCATAGACCTAGTCGATAGTTTTAAGAAGGGTATTTTTGTCTACTCATATCCCTTCTAATTAAATCCTAGGATGCTTTAGACTTAATTAAAGTCCTAAAACAAAACCCTAAGGATATTTGCATTATTCTTCACGCTTATGGAGGGAGAAGAGTGAGAGTTTCAATTCAAATGCTAGGATTGACTGGAGATTGATTTCTTCTATTCCCAGGTATGAAAGGCTACTCGAAATATCAATTTTGTTCTTCCATGTGCCCTGTAACCCAGAGTGATGATGATGTGAGTAAATTGAGTTTCCTATGGATGTTTCTTGAATGTTTACTTAAAATCTAATATATTTCTATGTAATATTCCATGAATTACTATTTTATGATTTAATTACTTGAAATACATGATTTTACCTTACTACATGAACCCTAGCATGATTTCTTATTATTTTTACAGATTTTACTTACATGGGCATGTATGAGCCTAATTTGAGCCTAAAGAGTCTATGAAATTCCTAAATGCTTTAATTCTAAAATTTTTCTCCTAAATGTTATAAGTTAGAATGATACATGATTGAGTCCTTATGAGTTAAGAACTGACCCTAAAAATGATGTAACCAAAAGGGTTGATAGTTGATGTGATGCGTTAATAAATATCCAATGAGACTAGATGAATGTGTTACCCATATGGTTGATGTTTTATGATCATATTGAGTCTTGGGAGGAGTATTGAGCACTAAATTGAGTAAGAGTAAGTCCAATTCAAACTCAATAACTATGTGGCCAGCATAGAAGAGGATTGAATCGTAAAACTAGATATTTTCTATTGTCCAAAAACAAGGACTTGATGTTACTGATTTTGGATCCATTGATAGGAGGTCCTATAACCCCAGTAACATATAGGATGGATGTGGCAACAACGTCACTTCATTGTATCATCACCGGCTCATAGGTGATGGTTGTCGGTTAGAAAAACTCTCAAATAGGCCTTGATAGTACTCCAAGTGGATAGGACGTAGATGATAGATGAGTAGTCATTGTCTAAATTATATTCTTACTACTTTAGACTCTTGACATGATAATTGAGTTTTCTATTTTTTGAGTTGAGATATTTGAGTTGATGTTATTCTTTTTTATCATGTTCCTGTCTGCAATTTTACATACTCGTGTATTCCAGTTATTGATGTTCATTTGGGTCTGTAACTTTTCATAATGTAGAGATAGGTACTAGTGGTCATCAGCAGGCGTCCCATTAAGGACCTATTTGCTTTCAGTTAATTGGTGAGCCTCCCTTACTCTTGGAGGACATTATGTTTTTATTCTAGCTTTGAGTTTAGACATATTTTATTCTATTTAGAGGTAGTTATAGGTCTGTCATTGACACTATTTAGTTAAATATTTTAGAGGCTTTATAAACTAGATTGTTGATGTGATTGGATGTTATCATTGACTAGTTTCTTTCACACTAGTCTTATCCAGTTTTATTATCAGTTGTCATTGTTTTTCATTGAGTATTCTTAATTATTGATGTCTTCTGCTACTAAATGTGATTGAATAAATATGATGAGGCCGAGTGGCTAGCGATAGTCTTTAAGTGCTGGCCATGCCAAGAGTACCCTCATAGGGCGTGACATATGCCTAACCAAAAAGTGTCATCACTTGAGCTTAAAGTCTAAGAGTGACATGATGAATGGGAACCCAAAAGTGCCTAAGCAAGCCTCATAGCATCTATATTGTAATGACTCGGATATTGCAAGACTTTATTCGAACTTGAGGATTTTATTTTTGGACAAATTCTGGACTAAGTGTCGTCTCAACAGAGACTACACAGCTCGTGTGAGGTCACACGGACCACGTGGCCTCCAGTGGTACTACACTTGGCCTTAAATTTTGGGAGTGTTGCCTTTGTGTGGAGTTTTAAGCTGAGGCACATCACACTTGGACCCCACATAGGCCGTATGACACTTCACGAACCATGTGGAGGGCCGTGTGAATGCCCTTAAGCTTGAAATGACTATTGTGGCCTAAATGTAGTTACATGGCCAGTCACATGACTCGTGTGCCTTCATACGGGTTGTATGGCCCTCTGGGAGTTAATTTTGTAAATTGTTTCTTAGTCTGGGATCTTCAAACTCAAGCTAGGTTCACCTTCAAGCCATTAATTCAAGATCATTTATGTTGTTTAAGATCATCATGGGTCTCCTACATCATGTCAAGTTCAAAGGAATTTCATTAGCTAAGTTTTTTCTAAGTATCGATTGAAGGGTCAACTTCAAATGGACATATCTCTTAGAACAATATGAACTAGGTGTCCCACGACCTATCAAATATAGCTCTTTGAATTAGCTTTTCAATGCACTTGGTATCACCTCATTTCGAGTTCGAAATAAGTTATGACCTTTTTAATAAAATTTGTTTGGGCTAGACAGGAGGCTTCATGACCCGCAAATCTAGGCATGAGATATTGCAGGTAAAATTTAAAGAGCTATTTTATTGAGGTATTCTTAATATTTTGACCCATTTCCAAGTCTTTTTAAGACCTTTGACCCCTCTCCCCCTCCTTTTATATTCCTAAACCTTTTCGATAGTAATTCCAAAACCCTCATTCATGACTAATTCAATCAAGTCACTATATAATATATTCCAAAGAACTCTTGAAGATTTTGAACTTGGGAGCAAGAGTACTCGATTCTTCTTCAAAATCTTTTGGGTTTCTTCATCTTGGTGGAGGTATGTGGGTTTGATTCTTGATTTCTTCCAATCAAGAAGACCCAAAACTTTTCAAGCAATTTTCCATGAAACTAAGCGTACTTGACATGTGGTTTTTCATTATTTTGATTTATTAAAAATTAAATTGATGTATGAGCTATACATATTTGATGATTTTAAGTTACTTTAAGCCCCATTATCATGATTTATATTGAGTTTATGAAATAATGAATATGCATGTCCCTTTTCAAGGCCTTTTTATGCATGAGTGATTGTATTATGATTTTAAACGTGGATTTAATTATGTTTTCACTTGAATTTCATAGTATATTATTGATTTTAGATTGAATGTCAATTACCTATGCTTTCCTCTCATCATTCATGGCACTTGCATTCATGGCATTGGATTTCTATGGAAATTATAAAGTGGATTAAGTCCAATTATATATTACGATATGATTTTGATAAGATATTGCTTATGACAAGAATGTGATCAGATATATATCTATGATAATGGCTCTTTGAGCATTTTGGGTGCTTGCACCATTTTGTATATAAATGGGCTATTCCTATGCATGAGTATTATGACTATGAAATTATGATTTTAGAATTTGAGCCTAAGTATGAATTATTATGAATGATGTTTGGCTTTTAAGTCCAATTGTGCATTGAGATATTTTTGGCAAAACTTGTATCTCTTTGTAAGCATGTATAACTATGTATATTATAAGTATTTTTGTGGAATGATGACTTAGCGCTGATGGAAGGAGGGTTCTCTCTCTTTCCTCGAACTATATGCCTAGTATAGGTTCCTTTTTAAAATGGGAGGCCCATAAGGAAATATGCCTCTGAAATGGGGTTACCCATAAGGAGAAGAAATGATATGATAATAAGATATGTGAAAATCCTATCTGAAATGGGGGTGCCCATAAGGTAAAGTATGCTTTATCTTTGATAAGTAGATCACCTCTTTACCGATGAGGGAATTTTATTGGGATTTCAAGTAATAGCTCGCTTGGTCTTACTTATGTCGGTTGAGGTCGCATCTCCACTATATATATGAGCATCATTTGCACTTCATGCATCATGAATTTCATAGCATCTTGCTATACTATGTTCCTTGTTATATATATATATCTTTCTGTATTATGTGCTCTTGTCATCTAATATCGTATTTCAGGTTTTGGTGAGCTACATGCTTTTTACCCTGCATACTTAGTACATTCAAATGTACTAATACATACTTTTGCCTACATAATCTCACCATATAGGGACCGAGGACTATGATCATCCACCGTACGACTTTAGCTAGGATCTCAAGTTTTGACTTGTTGTGGTGAGTCCTATCTTCCAAGGACAAGCCACCATTCCTCTATCTTATGTAGCTTTTGCTTATGCTATCTTTACTTGAGAGTGAGCCTGATACATGTCTTGCCCCCGTCCCGTCTTATGACTAGAGGCATTGTTGGACACCTTATAGATTCTTGTCGGGTCTATGTGTTATATGTTGTATTTGGAGCTTACGGTTATGGATATCTTTTGTATATGGCCATTATGGATTTGTTATAAGGATTCTGATATTTATGTATGTTTGATGTAGAAATGTGGAAGATCCTAAGTCCTGAATTGCCCCCATAGAGTGAGTCATACTTACCCACCCTCTTAGTTTTTCTGTGCCACGTGTTATGTGAATCCATGTTAATCCCTTTCACGATGATATACCCATAGCATGAGTCCTACTTTCCCGTCCCATAGAACTATGTGTTTACTTTTTGAATACGCTTTTGAACCGATAATGTGAATTTTGGATACTTGGAGGCTTGTTTGGGGACTATCGGGTTCTCATTCACCATGTCACTCCTAGATCCTAGGTCTGGGTTGTGACACATACACATATCATCAGTTCGGAAGAGTAATTCAAACGTTTAAAAGTGATACTGAGGGATAGGCTCTTTGGACTCAAGCTATGGGATAAGGGGGTATGAGACTCATGTCGTAAAATTTCACTACATAAGTCTAAGGAACAGGAATTCGAGACTCAAGCTATGGGGATAGGGAGCATGGGACTCGTCATCACATATTCAAAAACAACAAATCTAAGGGACGGGAGTCATATGACTCAATCTATGAGAGTATGGACTTACAACTTCCATCATCATATCATAACCACATCAACATACGACAAGACATAAGCATAGTCTCTATAAGCATCATTCATACAAGCTCGTACATAGAGTTTCATGATATCCAACAATGTCTCTAAGCCATAGATAGGAAGAGGGTCAAGACATCTCCCAAGCTCACCCTCAGAGTAAAGACATAATAAATCATAACATAACATAGGTACATAGAAGGTGGGTCTTGTCCTTGGAATAAAGGACTCAGCACAAGTCAACTCTCACAATCAACCTAACCGAGAAGAGGTGGATGAGGAAAGTCTTTGGTCCCTACATGATTAGATCATGTAGGAAAAAATGTGTTAGTACTGTTATACTCTATTTTTAACCTGAGGTCAAACGGTGTACAACATATTGTTGTTTCCTAATTTATTTAACTTAAGGAGTCACCACTAATTTTTTATGGTAAATTAGGATCTATGTTTGCTAAAGTAATGCTAATTAACTTCAAATTAACGGTCTATTTAACCTATATAGATTGTAGGTAAGGACTCTAAATATCCTAAAGGGAAGGTGTAAAGCATCCTTTAAAATCCATTAAAAACAGTTAACCGGCCAATTTAAGTTAATTAATTGTTTTTAAAAAAGAGTTCTTAATTTAAAAAATTAGAAAGATTTGAAAAGGATTTTCTTTTAGAAAAGTCTGTCAATACAATTAAAGATTTTTAGACATGAAAAAAAAACTTTTGTTGCTCCTTTTTTTCGAAATACTCTATCAAGTCTAAACAAAAACTTTGTTATCTTTAACAAAATCTTTAATAATCGCTTTTTTTTACCAAATAAAAAATATTTTTAAAGGAACAATAATAATAATAAATAAATAGCTATATCTACTGACTAAGAAAATAATTTAGCCTAAAAAAGAAACGATCAAAGAGCAAGAAGAATATCACATAATACATGTTCACAAACATCAATTAAATTATAAAGGAGTAAATTTTTTTCAAATTTCCTTTGCAACTTTGCCATGTCTATTTGCACGAGCTTGCAAAGATAATGTCGGCATTTTACATACTCATTGCTAAATGCGTGGAAGAAAACCCATATCTTTACCTCTGCTAATTAACAGAAGAGGAAAACATATGTATGTATATATATATACACAAAAAAGTGAGAAGAATTTTTGGCAAATGCCAGATTACCATTTTATTCTTATACAAATTAAATATCTAATTATTTTAATATCATAGTATAATAAAATTAAAAATCTGAATTAATAACATTTTAATTTATTATTTATTTATGAAAAGCTTTAATTCTCAAAACTTTAATAAATACGTGATGGTTTAGTTTCAACTGTTGGCCTTATTCATTTACCTAAATTGGGTTTTTTAAGTAATGAAATACTTTTATTTCGATCAGTTATAATTTATAATTTAATATTTAGTTAAATAATTTATAACATATTAATATAGCGTGAGGGTACAATAGTTATATAATTTTACACATTTTTAATCAAAAATTGACTTATGGAAGGATTTTTCAAAAGTTAAAAAATTATTTGTCCCTCAACTATTAATTTATTCCTATGTAATTATCCCCCCAAAATTACCTTTCATTAAATATTTGCTTTAAGGTGTAACGAATATTGAGTGTACATTATAAGTACTTGAATCTAAACATTATTTTATTATATAATATTTTTTTTATTTTCCTTGAAATGTGAGAATTTGAAGAGTTGGATGTATCTATATTATAATTATTATCTAATAATGTGACTTATATTTGGCCCATTATCTTTTGTTACTATTATGTCTTGTAATTAGTTTAAAGGAAAATTATTTTTCAATTTAATTGTTGGCAGTTCAAGTTTTTCAGTTAATAATCATTATTACTCTTCCGCTTACGTCTCCACTAAAAAAGGATAAATTATGCACTTTAATAAGGAAGCTCAAAGGTCCAATTAAGTTTTAAATGAGATAAATATAAATATGCAACAAAGAGGAGAACCATTATAGTGTGAATAGATGATAAATAGCTTATTTCTCTTCATCATCTATTCGGTGGAATATAGAGACAAAATTTCTATAGTTCTTTTGAAATCCATTTGCAAAATTTTTATGATTTGAAGCTTTCAGATAATGATTATAGTGAATCACTCAATTAATTTTATTTTAAATTGTTCTCATATGTTATAATTCCTTTACTATAAATTTTGTGATTGAGTAATGATAACTTTTTGTTATCTATACAATCTTATTTGAATATTCTCTTTGTGTTTGTATCTTGGTTTGGAATACTTTTCTATCCCAATTATTCTACTTTAATAGATGATATAAGTGTAGTTTAGATTTAGTGTGTTTGTTTATACTTGAAGAAAATACTTGTCTCAGTGAATTATCTTCTCTTGTTATCCTAAATTATTATAAATGTGTCATTTGTACAAGCTGATTATTTAGTATCATATAGTTTAGATTTTGAATTAGTGTCAATTGTAGTTTTAATGTATATGTCAAGTATTGTAAGAAGCTAGAAAGTAATACTATTCAACAATTCTTTCTTGAAACTTTGCTCATATCCATTATTCTTGTTGTCCTATACTTTGTTGTTTAATTTAAATAGAATTATTTTGTAGCTCAATTATAATTTCTAATATGACATAGCTTATCAATAGACGCGCAACGCGTATATACTCAAAAACTAGTGTATACACATTGACAAAATATGGCTTTGCATTTTTTAATCATGAAAAAAGAAAAACATAATCTGTATAACATTTGTAAGTAAGCCAAATAACAACCATCATTTCTAACAAAATATTTCTGTCAAGAAAAAGTACAATAAAATAAATTGTAACATTTGAACATAGACTAAAAAAACTGATTTCGTGTTAATATCCTAACTTAAATAGGAACTATTCTTTAATTCAAACTATCTAAAATGTGACAGGAGAAATGGCCTCAGCTTCCACAAATATCTGTTTAACATTATTTCAATATAGCTAAACTAGTAAAGATCACTCGAGACATTTTTGAGAACATACATGACACTAATCACAGTAACAAGACAGGAAAAGTTGGCGAGAATCACCTGTTGCGGGGTAGTGGACGGAGTGTTTCAATTGCAGGGCTATGATCTAATATGAACGATGAAATTAAACAAATTATAACCCAAAAATCACAGCACAGAGATGGAGAAGAAAGGTTTAATGCTAGGTGTGGCGGCTTCGAATTCTCCCTTCATTGAGGTGGATGATCATAGTAATTCGGAGGTGAAAAGACTACATCAATTTCAGATTCTTGATTTTCTTGCTTCCCATTCATCACTTCTTCTGAAGGTAGTATTTTGGACATGATGATTCTTTATGAAAATATCGAAGCTGAGAAAGAAAAAAGAATTTTAGTTGTTCTGAGTTGAAATGATAACAAGGAGATGATTTAAATGCGTTTATGTGTAACTGTTTAAGTCAGATTTAGGGGAATCCCTCATTTATTTCCTGATATTATCTACCTATTTAATTTTATATACTATTAGATTACAATATTGTATTGTACTTTGTTGTCACGATCCAAAATTCGAGTGTGATGACACTTACCTAACCTACCAACAAAACCCAAACAACTTAAGAAATAAAGATAGAACGGAAGATAACAGTCTAATATATATATATATATAAGGAATAAAAACAACCTATAACTATCCCAAAGATTGGTGTCACATGTACAAGCCTCTAAATATATAATACTCAAATAAAATACAAGGCATAATATCTAGTCCACAAATAGAACCGAAACATAAAAAAATGGAATCCTCAAGGCCTTCTGAAGACATAACCAGCTACCTCACAAGAAGTCTAGAAGCTCGAATCCAACAAGGAAAAAGTATAAAAAGATGGACCGGGCTCACAACCTACAACAATATAGCAAGGGGTCAGCACCAAACACAAGTTACTCAACAAATGGAACCAACCTAAGGTAAAGCAAGACAGAACACGAGAAACTGCTTAAATCCCAACCATATACTGCCGAAACTACAACTTTACACTCAGAAAAGTCCTAACACAATATAATGTATAGATCACAGTAATATAGATATACTCATTGTCTAGCATAGTATCTCATCACACAAGTATATAGATAGATCAAACACTTATATCAAGATCAGGGATATAATAAGTACACAATCTCATAAATAATATACAAATACATCAATCAAGTATGGTATGAGATGGAGTGGATGCCAGAGTGCATACAATGCAAAGCAATATCAAATAATCATGATGCATGTCTGCCTACGATACACATCCGCTGACCATAATATACATCAGATCGAGACCCACAGGAGTGTCATATAGACCATGTATCTGTGAACATCGCTAGCAAAGACCTCGGCTAATGGTCACCCATCCGAAAAGGACCTTCAACCGCCGGCATAGTACCTTGGCTCGACCGGTAGAGACCTCGACCACCAACCCACATGTTTTCTTACTCACATCTCGGTCGTAGCCATCATAAGTATCAAAGTACAGACAATAATAGTAAATGCAATGTGCATGATCACAACAATATCATAATATTATCAATCCAAGTGATCTCATTATCTCAATGCCATCAATATCTCAATATCATTAGTGTCTAAATATCATTAAAGTCTCAATATCAACAATATCTCAATATCAACAGTGTCTCAATATCATCAGTGTCTCAATATCATCACACCACCATATAAGCACCATCTCACTATCAATACCAAATGATTCACAAGATCATATAGATCACGAATGCACAATTAAATTACAACTCAATATATACCTATATAATCAAATATTCAATACAAAAGTTATGATCAAGCCAAGAATGATATAATTCTACCATCAAGTACTCAATTCTCATCTATATAGGAGTATACAATGTTCATTCATACTTAACAAAAGGTTAGAAGTCCATTTGCCTCAAAAAAGTCTTGAAATCAAGAAGGAATCATTGCTTTTTCTCTCCCACGATACTCCAAATCACCACAATCTATACAAATATAGCACCACAATCACACAATCACATAACGAATCCAATGACACTAAAATCAATGAATTTGAAGAAAAAAAGATAAAATGGTCAAAAATTCCATGTCAAAAATCATATTCAAAAATTAAAAGTTCATGGATGAAAATGTTCTACTCATAACAAGGAATCCAACGGTAAAATTGGTTTAAAAAATGAAGCTAAGATGGGGAGCAAATCAATAATTTAAGTATAGGAAATTCAATTTCGAAAAATGAAGCTAAGATGGGGGGCAAATCAATAATTTAAGTATAGGAAATTCAATTTCAAAAATCCCCAATTTTCACCATTAAATCCCAAAATTAGAACTGAAAAAAAAAATCAATCCATGAAAATAGTAGAAATAGGCTAGAAATTAGTTACCCAATCACTTTTCCTTGAAAGCCGACAAAATCTCTCTTGAAAACGAAGCTTGAATTGTCAAAAATGGTAGAAAGGATTTAAATCATGTATTTTAAAAGGAGACATTGTTCAAGCACATGCAATGCTCCGTGATCATGGAGCCATATCTGCAAATGCAGAGGCTAGAGGGGCATAACACTCCGCCGACATGGCGATCACCCCGCGAATGCGGAGGTCTGGCCGCTGGGTCTCCGCGAATGCTGCCAAGAGGCCCAAATACGGAGTACTGGTTCTAGATGCACCAGAAACAACAATGTACCAACAAAATTAGCCCAACCAAAAATAAGAACTTGACCCTCAAGAGTTCATTTAGAACCCCCTGAATACAAATCAAACACAGAAACCTACCAGATATGATGATCTAAGTTCAATAGAACCGTCAAAATTTGAGTCCAAAACCAACATGGTCCTAAACCTGAAAAAGGTTCCTTTAAACTAGTTTCGGACTTAAAAATTTAAAATATTCATACAACCTCTAAAAACTACAGTGAGGGGCATCTCTAGTGTTAGTTTCACCACCTGGAACCACTGGAACTAACGAAAATTTGGTACAAGCTCCTAAATCCCGAATGTTGACTAAAGTCAAACCTATGACCCAAAATGAATTGAAAATGTAACTTTGAACCTGAAATCTCCATTTTAACTTCAAATTCAATTATTAAAATTTCCTCGAGCAGACTTGCCATTTCGGAGCTACTGGAATCGATGAAATTGAATTTCGACACTTAAAACTTGAAATGATGATAAAACTCAAAATTTTAAACTTTAAACCTTTTAAAACTCATTATTTTGCAAAACTCCAACTTTTTTTACAATATTTTCAAAATTCGAATTTTGGACTTATCCAAAAATGACCCAAGGTAACTTTTGGGAAGGGCAAAATGATAATTTGGTTAAAAATACTAGAAATGACCTTCGAGGTCATTACATCATCCACTAATAAGAACAATGTTCATCCTCAAACATGAGATAAGGAACATACCTGAAGGCTCAAACATTTGAGGGTATCGGTCATACATATCAGACACTATCTCCCATGTCACCTCACTCTCGGGCTTATGGCTCAACTAGATCTTTACTAAAGCGATCTCCTCAGTCCTCAACCACCTCACCTACCTATACAAAATGGCTGTTGACTGCTTCTCATAAGTCAAATCAGGGCTCAACTCCACTGAATCCATATAAATCACACGAGATTCATCCAAAATATAATGATATAACATTGAAACATGGAATACCAGATGGACTAAAGACAAGTTGGATGGCAAGGCAAGTCTATAAGCCACCTCTCCCACTCTTTCAAGGATCTCAAAAGGACCAATGAGCCTCGAACTGAGCTTGTCTTTCTTCCCAAATCTCATAACACCTTTTAAAGGTGAGACTTTAACCAAACTATGTAACTAACCATGAACTCCAAAGGTTGAACCCGCCTATCAACATAACTCTTTTGGTAGCTCTAGGCTGTCACCAATCTACTCTAAATCAACTGTACCTGTTCAAGATCATCTCTCAACATATCAATATCTATACTCATCACCGCTACCATGTTGAATCAACCTATGGGCGATCTACGTCTTTGGCCATATAAAGCCTCAAAAGGAGCAATCTGAATAATGAAATGATAATAGTTGTTGTACACAAACTCTGCTAAGGCCAAATGCTAGTCCCGTCTAGCCCTAAAATTAATAACACAGGCCTGAAGGATATCCTCCAATACCAGAATAGTCCTCTCGGACTAGCCTCAGTCTTGGGATGAAAAGTTGTACTCAAATACAAATGAGCACCCAATCCATAATGTAATCCAAAACTGCAAAGTAAACAATAAGCCCCTATCTAATATAATAGATATCAGGACCCCATAAAGTCTCACAATCTGACTAATATAAAGTTGGGCCAGTCTCTCAGTTGTATACTTTACCTTGACTGGATGAAGTGGCCAAACTTGGTCAGATAGTCCATGACTACCCAAATAGAGTCAAAACCCCTCGACAATAGGAGGTAATTCCATAACAAAGTCCACCGCAATACGGTCCCACTTCTACTCTAGAATGGGTATTTGCTGAAGCTCCCACCTAGTTTTAAGTGTTCACACTTGACCTACTAACATGTCAAGCACCTGGATACAAACTCTAGAACATCTCTCTTTATACCAGGACACCCATAATGCTGACTCAGATCATGGTACATCTTTATTGCCCCTGGGTGAATGGAATACCTAGCACAATGGGCCTCCTCAAGAGTGAATCTGATCAAATTACCCACCTTAGGCACACATAGATCTCATTCATTCTCTATTGAAAATAACCTAAACAGATATTTATAACAAGTAAAATACAAATCCAAAATACAGGCAAGTTTATCAGTCGTACTAGGGTTTATAGCTCGTACCGAGGCTTTATAATCTTCTGTTTCCAAAATTGGGATGCTCTTCTATGAGACCTTTCTATGAGTCGTATTCAGACTTACGACCCATATAGGGTTTTATTTGATGACTTTCCAAGAAAGCCCACATTTTGATCTTCAGGGTACGAAACTTCATCCATGAATCGTATAAGTTTATATGGATCATCTAACAAATCATGAATACAACTTTGAAAAATAGGCCCTTCACTGTATCTCCACTTATGACATAACAGTATGACTCATAGAACGGTAGAGAGCTCTGTACATTAGCAAAAATGCAGCAACTACAACATTTAGCCCAAAATCTTGTCAAATCCGTTAATCCTAAAAATAAATGTGAAAATACATCAAACCCACTAATATTGCTTTGAGAACACACAAAATTATAAGTTTTAAGCATCAAAAGTACTTTATTTTGACAGCATATCAGTGCCTATCATAGTTGCTCCAGATTGGACTCAACCCTTTGAGATTATGTGTGATGTAAGTGCAGTCGCACTTGGTGTAGTATTGGGATAGGAAAGACAAAAGATACTTCATCCCATTTACTATACCAGTGATATCCTCAATGCAACATAGAAAAATTACACTATCATTGAGCATGAGTTATTTGGAGTGGTCTTTGCATTCGAAAAGTTCAGATCATATCTCTTGGGAACCAAAGTCATTGTACATACTGATCATTTGACATTACGGTATTTGATGGTGAAGAATGATGCCAAACCAAGGTTGATTCTATAGGTACTTCTCTGAGAGTTTGATATTAAAGTAATTGACAGGAAGGAGACAAAGAACCATGTTATTGACCAGCATTCTAGACTTGAGGATAAGGCTATGGTAAAGGTCAACAATGGGGTGGAGATTGATGGCTCATTTCCTGATCAGAGAGTATAGGCGACATCATACGATTTGGTACCGTGGTTGGAGGATTATGTAAACTACTTAGTCAGTGATGTTGTGCCACCAGATTTGACTTCTCACCAGTGTCATAAGTTTATGTCTAATATGGGTGTCATATATTGAAATTAGACTCTCACCTAGGACAAAAGGGTTTGGTGAAATTAACTTACCAGTTTGCATACTACACACTAGAAAAGAATTCGATTATTTGGTAATACTAAGTTAGAGAATCATAGGGAACACAATACTTTAGTTTCTCTTCATATTGGATTAACTCTTGTCTTAGATTAGTTTTACTTTTAATAGTGATTATAACTCCTCCGCCCCCCCCCCCTCCCACTTTGGGAAGATAAGTTGATTAATAAACCCTAATTACAATTGAATTCTTCAAAGTCTACAATATTCCCTTGGGTTCGACGTAACCTTGGTTAGATTCAATATCTTGATAGTGACCGCTTTAACCTAAAAGGTGTAATTTGGGCAACATCATAGTATAGTAACACACAAACTTCAATCTAATTGCATACATACTATCAAACCCAAGCACAAATACCTATACCACTTTAAAGCACATCAGATAGCTATAAAGAAGAACAATGCAGATAAACATACATGACAGTGCAACTATGACAAGCGAGTAAATTATCATCAAGAACAGTCATTGAGTTAGTCTAATGTCAACAATGCAATACAGGTGCCCTCAACAAAAGAAGTCACATATCCCTATCATGATGATGTTTCAAAATTTAATGCTTGGGACTATGCAAAATCACTCACTCTCACAAAATATATTCAAATACCATGTTCAATACCATATGCTTGCCCGTATACTCATGACTATGACCTATGACTACTTGGACTAGGATCAGTTTAGGACTTTATTAGCTTATAATGTAGGCTCAAGGGGCTCTGCTATGATGTTTTAGGAATATTGTGACTAAAGACCCTCCTTGACACTACATTTTTCTACATTTTTCCCTACCAACACTGTTATTTTTTACCTCATTCTCTCTCTCTCTCCTATTTTAAGCTTTTTTGGGTGTGTTATTCTCATTTTTCAGCTTTTTGCCTTTTATTTTCCCATCATTTTTCTTTTTAGCTCATTGATTAGGCATCAATCATTTTTCTTGCACCCTAAACACATTTTTATCCCCTTTTTTCATGTATCACTAGTTTTTCCCCTCATTTTGTGTTTACCTTACATTAGCCACCCTCAACTTAGGCTTTTGATCTAAGTTAAGGTGCACAATATCCAACCTAGGAACCAGGGCTACTTTTAGTAGCCACCCTCAACTTAAGTTTTTTTGCCTTAGTCCAGGTGCACAACGTTCAAGGAAGGACCAAAGCCAATTTCAATATTTTACATCTGATAAGGCTAGGTCATTAGGTTTTTACAAAGAAAAAGAGTACATGTAAGGCTCAAACATTTAGATCAAGGGATATTTCACATATTTGGTTGGTTCTTTAGGCTAGTAGACTATAATGAAAATAGCCTAAGATTCTTTCTTGACCAACTAACCTATAGTTTAAGTCCGAGTAACAATTCAAGTTCTGAATTGAAATAAAGTATATGAATTTAGCAAAGAAAGCTTACACTCACATGATACTAATTACACTATCAACAAAGACTCTCACGTACTTAGTTTCTAGGTTTTCATTTTCATTTTAGTATTCGAGATGAATTAGCCGATATTAGAATACTGGCCGAATTATGACCCACCATAAGGCAGAGGTAAGGTCTATGTCCTCCTCCTTTGTACTGTTGTTTATTTTTATATTTATAATAAAGCTTGGGGGTATTGGTCAACCTCTAACCGTCCAAAGGAGTGGGGACCCTTTGGCATAGGTCTGTTCCCTTAAGAAAAAACAAGACTCTCAGGTCATATTTTTCATCTCAATTAATCCTTATTTATCAAAACAAGCACTATCATCAATCAAACATGTAAGATTGCTATCAAGACTGACTAACAAAATTTTGGTGGGTGTCATTTTTCACACAAAAACAATCATATGCCATAGATATTAGTATTGTATGCTACCAATACTACCTACATATCCTAAACATACTGGTTCAACAGAAATTAAATATCCATGGGGAAAAAGAGCACAAGAAAACCCATAGGATTCAAACTTTGGGATAGTTATAGGACAAGGTTACTTAGACGTCACTAAGTCCTATAACTACCCACAACCCATCGAAAAAGAGTTGCATTATCCTCAATGCACAGAAATTGTATATAAAGCACAGGGGTCAAAAAGAACATACCTAGAAACCTAAGCATCGGTCTCTACTTTGGGTTGCCTCCCAGTAGTGCCTAATTTATTATTGTGGCACAACATAGACAACTTAGGTACTCAGATTACACCAAGTGTCCATGCATCCACGATTTTATTTCCTCAACATTGCCAAGATACAATTTGACTCTTTGACAATTAACTTTAAATTTTCTACCATTTCTCTTCTCCAACTCCATGGCCCTATGGTTGAAGACATGTGATACCTTGAAGGGTCCCAACCATCTGGACTTGAGTTTCCCAATAAACAACTTTAGCCTAGAATTGTATAGCAACACTAAGTCCCCTAGTATGAATTGACAATTCTCTATGTGATGGTCATGTTGCTGCATCGTCTTTTGCTTATATAGGCTGAGCTCTCATACGCCCTTAAATGAAATTTATCAAGCTCATTGAGTTAGCTCAGCCTAGAGTTTGTCGCATCATTTTAGTCTAGATTTAACTTTTTAAACGTCCACGTTGCTTTATACTCAAGCTCCCCCGGTAAGTGATAGCTTTACCAAAGACAAGTTGGTAAGGAGACATGCCTATAGGGGCCTTGAATACAGTCTAGTATGCCAATAATGGATTATCAAGCTTTCGCGACCAATTTGTTTAGTTTGCATTCATAATCTTAGATAGAACATATTTGATTTCCATATTGGACACCTCCACTTGCCCACTTGTCTAAGGATGGTAGGTTGTTGCCACCCGATATTTTATGCCATATTTTTTAAGTAGATCCTTGAATAACCTGTTGCAGAAATGAGAACCTTCATCACTAATAGTCATCTAAGGGGTGCCAAACCTTGAGAAGATATTCCTTTTAGAATCACTATGACACTTTTGCCTTCATTTATTGGGGAGAGGGACTGCTTCTAACCATTTTGATAGTTAGTCCATAGCCACTAAGATATAACTTTTTCCATGCAAGCTAACAAAAGGACCTATGAAATCTATTCCCCATACATCAAATAATTCAATCACCATAATGAGTTTCAAAGAGAGCTCATTCTTGCAAGAAACACCACCTTCTCTTTGGCATCTATCACATGTTTTGGCATAGTTGTGAGCATCTTGGTGGAGGGCTGCCCAATAGTAGCTATACTATAAGATTTTATCTGTCATCTAGTCTCCACTATAATGCTCCCCTATTTGAGATGAGTGACATGCCTCTAGGATACTCATTATCTTGACCTCAAGGACTCAACGACGAATAATCCCATCTTAGCAGACATAGAACAAGTATGGATCATCCCAAAGTAATTTTCTCACATCAGATATGAACTTGCAGTGCTGGTGGGTATTAAAGTCTGGTGGCACAATATCGCGAACTCAGTAGTTTTCATAGTCTGCAAATAATGGTATCAAACTATGGGATGCTACCAACACTCTCTCATATGGTAATGAATCATAAATCTCTAGTCCATCATCAAACTTTTCCATGGCTCTATCTTCTAATCTGGAGAGGCGATATGCAACTTGATTTTAGTCCCCCTTTTGTCGATAACATCAAAGTTGAACTCTTGAAGAAGGAGTATCCCTCAAATTAGTCATAGTTTTGCATCTTTCTTTGCCATAAAATACCTTAATGTGAATTATACATATGCACAATGTCTTTGGCCCCCAAGAGATACGGCTGAAACTTTTTGAACGTGAAGACTACTGCAAGTAGTTCCTGCTTAGTGATTGTGTAGTTCTTCTAGGCTATATTTAAGGCTTTGCTAGTGTAGTGTATGGAACGTAATATCTTTGCTTTGTGTTGTTCCAATACTACAACTAGTGTGACCCTACTTGCATCACATATGATTTCAAAGACCTCTGACCAGTCTAGAGCTACAATGATAGGATCCAAAATCAACTTCTACTTCAATCCTTCAAAGGCTCTTAGGCGTGCTTCATCAAACACAAACTTAGCATCCTTCTCAAGTAGTTTGCACAAGGATGCAATTTTAGAGAATCATTTATAAAGAACCTATAGAATCCTTCATGTCCTAGGAAACTTCTCACACCATTGACAAAGATTGGTGGGGGAAGCTTCTTGGTTACCTCAACTTTAGCTCGATCAGCTTTGATCCCTTCTATAGAGATTTTATGCACTAATAGAATGCCCTCCTTCACCATGAAGTGACATTTCTCCCAATTCTGCAACAGTGGACATCCTTCACACCTTCTAAGTATAGTATGCAAGTGCTTCAAGCAATCCTCCAACGAATCACCAACCATACTAAAGTCATCCATGACTACCTCGATAGTGTCTTCTACCATGTCTGAGAAGATGGACATCATGCATCTTTGGAATGTTGTTGCCGCATTACACAACTCGAATAGTATCTTCTTGAAAGTGAAGGTGCTATAGGGGCGTGTGAACATTATCTTTTCCTAATATTTTGGAGCAATATTGATCTAGTTGTAGCCTGAATAATCTTCCAGAAAGTAGTACCAGCCTTTTCCATTGAATAACCATCTAGAAAGTAGTATTAGCCATTTCCAGCCAAACGGTCTAGCATTTGATCCATGAATGGAATAGGAAAGTGGTCCTGTTCTGCCACTGCATTGAGTTTTCGATAGTCCGTGCACACCTTCCACCCATTGACTAGTTGTATGGGGATCAACTCGTTGCTAGCATTTGGGACCATGGTGATACCCCTTTTTCTTTAGGACATACTAAACTGGGCTCACCCATTCATTGTTCACGATTGGATAGATCACCCCTGTGTCCAACCACTTAATGATTTCCTTGGTCATGACCTCTTGCATAAGAGGGTTGAGGTACCTTTGGTTCTCAATACTTGGCTCATGGTCCTTGACCAATTGGATTTTGTGAGTACATATCCCGAGACAGAAACAAATGATATCCACAATCGTCCACCTAATGGCCTTCTTGAACTGCTTAAGTACCACGATCAGAGCATTCACTTATTCATCATTCAAGTTAGCAGTAAGTATGATTGGAAAGGTGTTATTGGCTCCCTAAATACATATCTCAGATGGGATGGAAGAGTCCATAACTCTAACGCCGGTGGCTCCCCAATAGATGGTTTAGTACGTGGTAACTCTCAATTCTGCAAGTCCAACTCCAATTTAGTTTGGCATCTAGGGGCGTATGATACCCCCAATGCCTTCTTTGTTTCCTCATAATCTGGGATGTCATCACTATCAAAGTTCATCAACACTACTTCTAAGGTTTCAACAACTGGTCTCTCCTTGAGTGGTACCTTTGGTTCTGCATCATCAACACTCTCAATGCAGAGACTACTTTTAGATGATCCTTTTTTTTTGCATATTGGCAAACATTGATAGGACCTTATATTTGTGCAATCTAAACTTGGGTTGGCCCCTCTCCATCTCTACCACTATACAGGCAGTGGCTAAAAAGGGCCTTCCTAAGATTATTGGGACTTCAAAATCAACCTCACAGTCCAGGATCACAAAGTTCATTGAGAATATGAATTTGTCCACTGTGACAAGGACATCATAGAACATCCCCATAGGGTTCTGATAATGTTCACGCTCCAATAAGAAAGCGATCGTTGTCAGCAATTAACCTAACTAGAGGGTTAGGTCAAATCCACAAGGAATACGAGGCTTAACTATAGAGATTCACTACTAATCATTTCAAGCATTGATTACTAAAATCTCTAAATGGTGGGTTTTCTTTGTAATTCAAGAATAAAAATAAAAACTAAACTAATTGTGCAGGAAGACACTCAAATTTAAGGACAACTTATGGATTGTGTTCCCAATGATTCATTAACTCAATTACCCTAGACAACACAACTCTAATTGAGAATTCGCATGCAGGACGATAACTTAGGTTCTTCCATCCCTCTTGTTAAGGTGAAGGTCAAATTTCACCATGGCTCATGGTAGGTAACCATGGTGTGCCAACTAACCATTACACATTGTCCCAGTCAACCTTCCCTTGGCCAGGTTAGGTTGATTAGATAAGAACACTCAATTGAATCCTATTATTTACTTCCTTCTTCCTATTCATCACTATCTCGATCGGGATCATGATAGTAGGCAGGGTTTGGTATTAGCCACCACCAAACAACAATCAAAATGAAAGGAAATAAATAATACATGCAAAACCCCAATCAAAGAAATGCACAAACTCTGGGTTGTTTCAAGTCAACTACTTATGGTTCCACAACCCTACGTTGTGGGTGCTTAGCTACTCATGGCTAAGGCAAAATCAACAACAATGCAAATGAAAGACATAGTTGAAAGTTTTACCCAAAATAATGAAGAACAAGAATACCACAATTTGGAAACCACAAGCTTGGATTAATGGAAGATGAGTACAATGTGAGTTTTGCAATCCCCAAAAGTGGGTCTTCAAATTAAAAAGGAGAATTTACACTAAAACCTAGAAAAACTCTAAGAATATTCAAGGAAGAATATTCAAAGTGTTCTATACTATATTCAATGTCTTAGCTCTCCCTAAAAAAACTTATCGTAAAGTATATATAGTATTTACAATAACCCTAAAAAACTAAATAGAAAAGACAGCTGGCAGCAGGTACATCATACAGGTATGACTCGTAGGGTGACCTACAAGTCATAATCGGGGGTCTTATATCAGGCACTTTACATTTTGTACTTGACTGTTAAGACCCACTGGTACAAGCTGTTGCTTGGGCTATGACTCGTATACTTCTCTCATAGTCTAGGCATTCAGTTCTTGGTCCAAACTTTTAGCTTTTCATTCTTTACTATGAACCCACCTATAAAAGTCATAGTGATACCTATGACTCATAGAGTGGACTCATAAAGCTGACCTCCACTAAGCGAATTTCTAATTTTTGCTCACTGTTTCTTGCTATGAGATCACCCTACGATTTGTAGGATAGTTCGTATGTCCTGCACTTTAGTAAAATTTATAATTTTTTTCCAAAGTCATGTCAACCTATCTTTTCTACAATAACAATATAAAAATGCATAAAACCCCATAAAAAGTCACATTAAGACTCCCTTGTTTTAAGCATCAAATGTGTTGTATTTTGATAGCACATCAGGTTTTTCACCGTGCAGTCAGCCATCAATAACCGTATGCTCATCGGAGTAAGAGCTCCTAATCCTAGCTTCTTGAAGACTGTAAAAGGCATTAAATTTATGCTAGCACCAAGTTCAAACAATGCCCTTGCGAACTTCACATCCCTAATAATGCAAGGTATGGTTAAAGCACTGGGATTTTCTTATTTCTGCACCAAGGACCATATAACAATTGCACTGCAATGTTGAGGCTCTTGAGAGAGATCTTGACTGAAAGTCTGTTTCTTTTTAACCAACTCTTTTGTAAACTTCACATACCCTAGCCTCTTCTATGGTACCTCAATAAGAGGGATGTTGATGGAGAATTGTTTCAGCATGGAGAGAAAGTGCTTGAACTTACCCTCCTTTCCTCCTTCTTTTTGATTCTTTGAGGGAAGGGAAGAGGAGGTCTAGGAATGGGCTTTAGCTTCTATGGAACCTCTACAGCCTCACTCACCTCATCCTTGGTACAATCATTTCCAATATCAGCATCTTTGACCTCAATTGTCTTCTCTCAAACATCATCATCGATCGACCTGGGAGGAACAATGGTACTCTTACCATCATAAGTAGTGGCTGACATACACTACCCTTCATTCATTAGGTTCTGAACTATATTGTTAGGCAGTATACCCCTCTAATCCTAGTTGAGTTAAGTTGATACTTGACCAAACTGTTGCTCTAGTTGTTTAATTTTCTGATTTATGTTAGAGATGTCAGACTTCACCCCCCTCCCTCAAGGTCTCATCCTATGTGTCAGCCTTCTTTAATAGTTAATCAAACATCTCCTCAACTTTGAAACTACTAGTTCCAATATCACGATTGTGTGGTGGCACATAAGGACCACTTCTGTAGCCATCTTTGTGACCCCAATTAGCATCTCTATCTTAGCCCATGTTCCTATCATAGTAACCTCCACGATTGTCTTTGAAAGTGTTATCTTTATTAAAGTTCCGACCTTGGTTTCCTTGACATTGGAACCAATAGTCATGTTTGGACCCTTGGACATTAGTCCAACCCCCCCCCCCCCCCCTCCCCTTTCTGATTAGTAATGAAGCATGCATCTTCTTCATAGTAAGGCTTCACATACATGGGTACTCACGAAGGCTGATGAACCACTGCATTAACTCAGTCCTGATTCTGCTTCATTGTCACCTCCATGTTAGTACTGATCCAAGCAAGCACTTGTATTATCTCCTGATTTATTTTAGCTTGCTTCGAACTAATACTAACAATGCATAAGCTATTGGTAGAAGACTTATCTCTCAACCCCCATGCGTGATTCATCTTAACCACCTTTTCTAGCTTCTCCACAATCCTTGCAAATGGTTGATCTAAAAGCATGCCACCCATGATGGTATCAACACATGTTTGGCTATTCTCATCTAGGGCATGGTAGAAGATCTCCACTAAGACATCATCAACTATTTTGTAGTTAGGGACATTTCTCAGACACTTTGTCAACTGCTCCCTTGTAGTATTGATCGAGTCACTAGGAAGTTGCTCAAAGTTGTTAATCTAATCCTTTAACTTTATCTTCTTCGATCTCGGTAAGAATCTCCTCAAAAAGTCCTTTGAAAACTCAGGCTAACTAGTGATCGAACTCTACAGGAGCTCAGATAGCCATAGTGTTACATTACCTATTAAAGATAATGGGAAGATAGGAAGCCCAACAACATCCATAGACAAATTTTGTGTTCCCATTACACTCTTATAGACAAATACAATATTGTGTAGATGACTATATGGACCCTCTAATGTAATCCCATGAACAACCCACGATTCTGCAGCATATGAAGCAAGAAACTCGAAACCACAAACTTTGTTTCATCCAATAGTGGTGGTAACATAATGGCTCCACTAACATCCATAGCCATAGAATTCAGCCGATGTTGATTCTACTAATAAGATTCAGCGTTAAAGTCCTGTGGTTGTGGATCAATGTCCTCAGGAAAATGTGGTTGTAATCATTCTTATTCTCATTCTGGTTCTGCTTTAGAGCTGTATTTATTATGTTATTTGTGTTATCTTTGGCCATCCTTCTCAATCTTCTCTGGGTCAAAAGGAGTCAAGGGAATGCCTCGACTTTGCATGTTAGTCATACGCTACCCTTGTACCCTCAAATAGAACAAAAGAATAACAAAAAAAATAAAATGAGGGAAATAAATACTAATTCCCGAAGTACTCAAATTAAATAGTCAAGTTGTATTCCCCAATAACAGTGCAAAAATCTTGATGTCGCCTAAAATACACATCTTTTTTGAAGGCTAAAGCGATTGTTGACTAGATATATAACCTAACCAAGGTTAGGATCGAACCCACAGGGAATATGGTAGACTCAAAAGAATTACAACAATTCAAATGGAACAAACTAAAACAAGTATAAAATTAGTATGGAGAATAACTAGCCTGTTGTGTTTCCTATTGATTCCCTAACTTGGTATTACTAGATAATCAAAATCTTTTCCAATGTCTAGCATGTGGAATGGTAAGTTAAGTTTATCAAATCCTTTGATCTAGGCAAGAGGTAAATTTCACTACGTGATTTGATCCGTTCCTGCAGTACGATATTACTAACCCTTACCTATTATTCTAGTACAACCTCCCTTTGGCCAGTTTGGTTGATTAGACGAGAAACATCAATCAAATTCTGTTAATTAATCTCTTTTTTTATTCATTACTACTTGATCCAATCAGTAATACTAGACGATTTCTAACATTTATCACAATTAAAAAGCATTCAAAGCAAAGAGAATTAATTAATACATGCATGTACAATTTTTAAGAATTATAAATTATCCGATTTTACCTTGTTAATTCTTCATGGTTCCCACAACTCTAATTGTGGATTTACCCACTCATGATTAGTGTAGATACAAGATTCATGTATTTGAATAATTTAATTGAGCACTCACACAAGAGAATTAAGAACAATAAATTCAAGTTCTTTATCAAGAATCACAAGATTGAAGTAAAAGCACAAAATAATGTTTCACAAGTGTTTGTCTCCAGGTCTCTACTATTCTCTCCTAATCTGTTTAGTTCCCTCTGAAAATAACCTATAAACCCCATTTATATTATTTAAAATAAAAAACCAAAACAAAATAGGAGAACTGGGTTGGTTGGCTCTACGGGCACTTCAACGGGCTATATAAAGTTCTACGGCCCATAGTCGAGGCTTTGTAGACTTTATCTGAAATTCTAGGGTTGAATTCTATGACACCTATCTATGGGTCCCCTATAAAGTTTTATAGCTGGTAAAAGCTTTTGCCTGCTAACTTTTTCGCAAGTTTCTACTTTCTAATCCATATAGAACGATGCCAAGTCTACGACTTATAAATGTTCTACAGCTCATTTGTATGTTCATAGACTTAACTTTAGAAAATCACCCTTTATTAGAATTTTGTATGAAACCAATTCTATGGCCCATGGGATTTTCCACGGCCCTTAAAAGGTCTCGTGAAACCTCAACATCTGCAAAATCTGCACACTTAACCTAAAAATTGTGCCAACCCTATAATCTTGCAAAACAAACATAACAACATATTAAATATACTAAAATCTCTTTGAGAACACATACAATTCTAAATTTTTAAGCATCAAATATGTTGTATTTTGACAAACATCAATAGGGTGCCCAACCCGAGAGCTCAAGATGAAAATGGTGAGATGACTCTTCCAAGGTGCCCAAAATGTTGAAGGAATCATAGTGGTGCATGTTTGAAGAATATGAGTACTTGCTTTAGGTGTGGAAAAATGGGTAATAAGGTTGCATATTATCCAAACAAGGTTAGAGATTATAGACCTCAAGGACAAGGTACTCATAATGACCAAAGAGCATAAGGTGGTCAACAAGGGGGTGCCCATGCCATAACCTGTTTTATGCTCTTTAAGGGAGACAAGGGATTGATGAGATATCCCATGTTGTTACTAGTATATTAAAGATTTACAATTTTAATGTGTATGTTTTATTGGATTCGAGTACCACTCTTTCTTTCATCACTCTCTTTGTTGCTAATAGGCTTCATTTGTGTCTCAAATTGTTATATGAACCCTTTTTGAGGTGTCTACCCCATTGGTAAGTCCATTCTTGCTAAACAAAAGTCTATAGGGGTTGTTCTATGTCCATATTACATAAAGTTTTTCCTTGCGATTTTGTTGGACTTGATATGGTAGATTTGACATCATTCTTGGGATGGATTAGTTACATGCATACCATGCTACTATTGATTGTAGAACTTGCAAGGTTAGATTTCAATTCCCCAATGAACCCATCCATGAGTAGGAAGGTCGTGATCCGATGGTCAAGCATAGTTTCATCTCTTGTCTTAGGCTCAAAAGTTGATTTTCAAAGGTTGCATTTACCATCTTGTTCGGGTTAGGGAGGTCGAGTCAAAACTCCTTTCTATGGAGTTGTACTAGTGGTCAATGAGTTCCTTGATGTCTTTCCTGATGAATGTCCTGGTATTCTTCCTAAAAGGGAAATAGACTTTGTTATATACCTCTTCTACGACACTCAACCCATTTCCATTCCTTCCTATCGAATGGTCTCGGTAGAGTTGAAAGAGTTAAAAGACCAATTGAAAGACTTATTGGAGCATGGATTTATAAGGACAAGTAAGTTTCCTTAGGGTGCACTGGTGTTGTTTGTGAGGAAGAAGGATGGCTCACTTAGAATGTGTATCGACTACCGATAACTCAATAAGGCCATCATGAACAACAAGTATCCTCTACCAATGATAGATGACCTATTAGATCAACTTCAAGGGGATATCCAATTCTCAAAAATTGACCTTCGATATAGGTATCATCAATTAAGGGTAAGGGAGTGTGATATTCCTAAAATGCCTTTCCAGATAAGATATGGGCATTTTAATTTGTGGTGATGTCCGTCGGTCTAACCAATGCTCGGGTAATATTTATGGATCTACTAAATAGGGACTTTAAAACCTACCTTGACATATTTGTGGTGGTGTTCATTAAAGATATTTTGGTTTATACATGGAGTAAAGAGGACCATGCTAAGAATTTAAGGGTAATGTTGCAAACATGGAGGGAAGAAAGGTTATTTGCCAAGTTCGACAAATGTGAGTTTTGGTTGAGGGAAGTCACCTTTCTAGTTCATGTATTATAGGGTGAAGGGATCAAAGAGGACCAAAAGAATATGTAGATGATAAGAAATTGACGTAGACCCTTAACTCTAATAGAAATTAAGAGTTTCTTGGGTTTGGCATGGTATTGCAGAAGATTTATGGATGGTTTCTCCTCAATTGCTTCTCTCTTAATAAAGTTGACACAAAATAAGGCTAAATTCATATAAAGTGATGAATATGAAAGAAATTTCCAAACTTTGAAAGATAAGATAACATCCGCTCCTATTTTGGCTTTTCCAGAAGGGTTGTGGTATATTATGATGCTTCTAGAGTTGGCTTGGGATATGTATTGATGCAAAACAGCAAAGTCATTGCCTATGCTTCTAGAAAACTAAAGGTGGTGGTATTTTGCGGCATCCATGATCTTGAAGTAGCGATCATGGTATTTTGCCTTGAAGATATGGCATTATTATTTGTATGGAGCTCATGTAGGTGTGTTCACCTACCATAAGAGTCTCCAATATTGTTCACCCAAAGAGATCTTAATTTGAGGCAAAGATGGTGGTTAAAACTCCTTAAGTATTATGACATGACTG
>JAOTQJ010000050.1:1825-27672 GCA_025642045.1 Solanum sejunctum | reverse complement strand
TTTACTATGTTTTGAGCTTTGAATCTAAGATCTATTGTAAGATTTGATGAAGGTTTTTGATGCATATTGCTTGAGGGTGTTACCAAATATCTATTGATTGTTTTTCATTGAATTTTGTAGCATGATAACACTCTTGAATTGCATAGTTTTACACTAGCACTACACACCCTCCAAGTGTTTGATAAAATGTCTGGTTATGGATTTTTGAGGAATTGAAGGTCTAATGCATGTATTATGAGTTGAATGACTATATGATGATGAAATGATGATGAATAGAAATGTATGTATGTGATGATGAAAGGAGTGTATATATATGATATTATCTCTGTAGTGTTGGGGATGACCAAGCCTAGCTCGGGGAGTTGTAGGCCCGAGTAACCTTGTTGAGGGGTTAGTACCTTGATCGCCTAGCTCGGGGGATGATAGCCCTAAATAACCTTGTTGGGGGTCGGTACCCATCAACCTTGTTGGGGGGTTTGTACTCCATCAACCTCATGAAAGGGTTTGTACCTCATGCGCCTCTCCAAGGAGGTGGTAGGCCTAGGATTTCACTACAAATGATCACTCCTTACACTTATTTATGATCCATATAAGTATGATTTAATATGAGCATCTTCCATGTATGCCATATTGCTATATTACTCATTGCCTATGCTTATGCATTTTGATTACGTTGTTATCACTCGTTGCATTGCATCCTCCATACTTAGTACATTCAAACATACTAACCGTACTTTATACCTATATGATGTCACCATGCAGGAACTGGTGCACCACTTGATCATCATCATCTTCCACGTGACTAGTATGATTATCTCTCAAGCTTGTTGGTGAGTCCTTCATTCCAAGGACGTTGCTTATGATCTCTTGCTATGTGCTAAGACTATTTTTCCTTTATTTATGCATTGACTATGAGGGTGAGCTCGGTTATTTGTCGTGGCCCCCGCTCTTATCTATATAGTAGAGATGTTGTTGGACATGTTATGTACCTATTCTATAAGCCTTGACTCTCTTGTTTCTTGATGTTATGATATGCAAATTTACCCCTACTCTCAATTTCCTTGTTATTCCTATTTCTTAGTGTCATATTTCAATTGCTTCCACAACCAAGGATGTGTAATGCATGTTATGAGGCTTGTTTAGGGTTCCTTCGGGTTCTTTATTAGTCGGTCACGTCTAGGCCCACGGATTGGGTCGTGACACCCTTTTTGGTCAATCATGCAACACAAGCTATATGGATCAGTTAGCTAATTCACAAACCTATAGTGGCAACATAGTTATGGGACAATGGTTATCTACCAAAGTCCTCTCGGTGCTAGGTCACAATCCCAAAGAATACTTAAATCATACTTATAGTCATAATATGCAAAGCATAATAATATCATAATATCTTCATAGAGTAGCTCTTCAAAATCAAAGCTTCATAATATCAAGATAGGGCCTCATATCTTCATAATTTTTCACAATATTCTCATATCTCATAGCATGCATGCCCTTCAAATTCATAACATTCATAATTTACATGCCTAGCCATAAGGCTTTCATCAACACAAAAAGCTTGGTACACAACTTTAATTAAACATTATGCGTATGCATATATGCTCAAAATCATGCAAAAGTCAAGATTTAGGACATGGGAAGAGAAAACAAAGTCCATTTCAAATCATTCAAAGTAACCTACCTTGACAAGGTAAAGCTAAGTTAGGGCGCCCTTAATCCCCCATAAAAATTCATAAATTTCACATGGCATTTCAATGCAATATAGTATACAAAGGTAATACCATAAATCATTTCATAATGTCATTATATAAAAGAGTTCATAAACTTCCATAAATTTTCATAACTTGAAAATAGATGAGGAAGAGGAATGGTTGAGTTTTGTGGAGGAAAGTTCTCTACAAATCAAAACCCACATACCTTGGTGTGATTGGGAATGAAAATCTTGTTGAGGAGAGTAGGAAATCTGAAACCCTAGCTTGAACTCTTTCCTTGAAGGTCTTGAAGAACTTAGGAGTATTTTAGAGGAGCCTAGGACTTCAAAATATTTTGAATGAAGGACAATGGAGTAGATTAGGATTGTATAAGGCTGATAAGGGGTCATTTGGAGGTTAAAAAGATGTGGTATAGGCATATAATATTAGGAAAGGTCAAATTTTCCCCTTATAAAAATCTGTCGGACAAGACCAGTAGATCTCGATTATGGGTTCCATGGGTCATGAGAAGGGGTCTCGTCTGGTAACATTTTGAACCCTTTTGAGTTTTTCTCTAAATCTCAACCCACGACAAGACTTACCGCCTGTCAACCAATGTACAAGTCGTGTGGTATCTCATACTCCCAACTTCAAAAATCAATATTTTCACCAAGTTTGGTCATCATTCCACAAGCACAAGTTACAGCTCTTGGAAACACCTAATGCCCGCAGTCCCTTCGTGATCCCACTTACACTTACAAATTTCCAAATTCCATTCCTTTGGCATTTTTACCCCTTCCCATATTGTTGGCCTTACAGTAAAGGTGGACAGAGCAATATCTATGCCACTCCTATGAGAACGGAGGCTGAGGCATAAGATGATGTCATTATAGGTATGATTTTATTATGCCAACAGACTGCCTCAACTTTATTTGATCTAGGCTCTACCTTTTCATATGTTTCCGTATATTTTGCTCCTTGATTTGGTTCTTGAGTTTTGAGCCATTGACAACATCACTGCGCTTTTTGGCGCTAGTGGGTGATTCTTTAGTAATGGATCGGATAGGTAGATCTTGTCTGATGAGTGATTCTTTAATAATGGATCAGATATGTAGATCTTCTTTGATGACTATTCAGGGGTAAGACAACGGGGTTGACCTCATTTTACTTGATATGCTAGATTTTGGTATGATCCTGGGTATGGACAGTTATTCCCTCACCATGTAGTCTTGGATTATTACGCTAAGATCGTTACCTTATCCATACCTAGTATACCACCGGTGGTGTGTAGGGTTCTGTAGTCGCATATCAATCGGAGTTATTTCTTTCATTCAGGCCCAAAGGTTGGTAGCTAGAGGTTGCTTAGTTTATTTGCATTATGTGTGGGATATAAGCAAAGAGTTTCCTTCTATTGATTCGATTCGATTCTGGTTGTCTGTGAGTTTATAGATGTATTTCCTGTTGACCTACCTGGCCTACACCCATACCGTGATATTGACTTTGTCATTGACTTGGAGTAGGGTGCTAAGCCCATTTCTATTCTGCCTTAGACCCTACAGAGCTAAAGGAGCTCAATGTTCTATTTTAAGACCTCTTAGTTAAGGGGTTCATTCGGCATAGTGTATCACCTTGAGGCACTCCCATCTATTTATAAAGAAGAAGGATGAAACTATGCGGATGTATATTGATTACAGGCAATTGAATAAGGTGACAGTGAAGACTTGTTATCCTATGCTTCATATTGGTGACCTCTTTGATCAGTTTCAGGGTGTCGCTCTAAGGCACCTCCAGGCAAGCAAGACGAATTGAGGAGCTTGGTTGACATATGCGTTCAAAGGGGCTTGTCAAACAAGTCAATTGATCCACAAAAAGATCCATCCCAGTTTTGTGCTGCTACGCTTAGCCGTCTATCAACCATTGGTTATGATGTGTGCGATCTTTGTGGGGCTAGTGTGTTTTCTAAGATTGACTTGTGCTCCGGCCACCACGAGTTGAGGATCAGAGCAATGGACATCCCTAAGAAGGCATTTTGAATTTTGTATGACTACTATGCGTTCCTTATGATATTTTTTTTGGATGGATTAATACCCCTACTACTTTATGTATTTAATGACTAGTGTATTCAAGCCATACCTTGATTCTTTTGTCATAGTATTTATCGACCTTTTAGTGTTTATGAGACCACAGAATACCAAGACACTTAGCCTATCCTGTTCGTTTGTCATCATTAAGCTGTCCTGTATCACCCAGTTGCCAAAGGAGATTTTCTGCAAGTGCAAAGTTGCTGCAATTGTTGGCTGTCCCTTGCAACATCCCGTACGACTAATACAACAAAGCTACAAACGCAGAACTTCACAGATTCTCAATATTTGAGCACATTTGAATCACAGCCATTTAAATAATAAGCAGGGGATGTAACATCAGCCAATGGAATAGGCACTTCGTATGCCAATTTTGTAAAATTGAAACAAGCAAGTTCTCAATCTTCAGTGCGGACCAATCAACTGGCTACTCTTGGATATCTAATGCATCAAAACACCACAAAAAAACCAACTGTATCTCATAGCAAAGCGAAGAAATTACAGCCAAATTATTCCAACACAGCAGCACAGTAGACCTGCCTTAAACTGGATCTACTTATCCAGAACTTCGACATACCAGGTTATACAAGATTCGTAATGTATTTCTAAACAGATGCACGATCAAAATTTGATGATTGAAAAAATAAGACTGAATCATAAACATCAAGAAGTGTAACAGCAAATAATCAGTTACAACCATTATATTAGCCTATTGTTTGATCCCAAACAGAAAAGAATTCTACTGTACACAACTGCTGCATAAACCTAACCAACTGAAAATAGGTATCCAGACAATCACGGCTGAATTCCAGGTACAAATGAAGACCAACAAATTTTCACATGCAGTTACTCCAACACTCTTTCACATGCAGTTACTCCAACACTGCAACTTCTTGGTCTACTCTCCAATAATTTGCATCATTGTACTCTTTTATTCCTGCTCCACCATCATCTGTACTCTCTTTTTCAGGACACTTGGGAGCAAAGCTCTTTTTCAATGGACCAGCCTCCCCAATGATCCCCTCCTTAAGAGCATGTTCCATTACCTTTTCACTACCCTCTAATTCTACACCAACAAATTCAACATCCTCTTCAAACATAGGAGCAGCAGCTGCTTTCTGACTAGACTCAGATCCAGGTGAACTTTTGCTGGAATCTGGAGAGGTTGAGACATTATTTTGAATAGATTCTTCACTACCACCGGAAGTGGAACTTACCACAGGAGTTACTGCCTCTGCTGAATTAGCCAGAGGGCCACTAGAGTTACTGGAATCTTCAAATGGGTTCACATTGGACCTACCAACTTGAAAGTCTGAAACATTACCCCATGCTGCCCATTCAGGCATAGGCCTGTCTCCAAAGGGGTCATCATTGTCTGTTGTCTCAAAACGGAAGAAACCCATGTCATCTGATGGACCTACTTTCTCATTTTGTTGATTGAAGCTACCACCACTAACAGAATTCGATCCACCAAATCCACTTAAGGCATTTGAACTAGAAGTGGGTGCTCCATCTGTATAGTTTTTGCTCGCAGCCAAGCCATCCCCCTCTCCAACTACCACCTCGTCATCGCTATTGCTGTTCCCACCATTTGATGTTCCATTAAGGTTGATCTCTTCCATTGCCTCTGTAGCTGAGGTGTTCATAGGTGCATCACCAAGTCTATCATCTTGAAAAGCAAACCAGTTTGAGTTTGTGAACAAACTGCTGCAGAAAAAGAAGACAGTACTGTCACACACAAGCAGTAAAAAGTCTAGAAAAAAACAGACGCTAATACACTCAAAGGAACCAAGGAAACACAAGGGCATCCATTTCCCAGTGTGCATGCTCATGCTCGTGGGGGGTGAAAGGGGAGGGAATCTTTTCTTTCTCCCCATCCACCATTTTTCTCTAAGTTGCTCGGACTCTTCATTTTCGGTCCTGCAACCATGTGAATACAACATGGGTGTGGGTATGGGCTCCTTATCCGATCTAATCAACCGATTTTGGATACTTTGAACAAATTCGAAAGAGAAATTCTGAACAGATTCATTGATTTTTGTAATCAAAACAAAAATTAGATTGAAATTGAAGAAAACAGAATATCTTGTATGTCTAAATTTCTATTGCCACTCCTTTTCCTTTTATCTCCTTCTAGGATTCCCTCTTGATCAATATTTTCTACTAAGGTTTGGTTTTCCAAATAATCTCATAATTTAGGTTTTATAACTCTATTTTTAGATGTTTGAATTGTTTTTAGCTAAATCTGAGTTCCCATATCCATATGCTGGATCCATATCCTCGAATTGTAAAATTTAGATCATAGAGGATCCGATCTCTAGATCCATACTCTTATCGGACACCCGAGTCCAAGCAACTTAGATTTTTCTTGCATTTAAAAACTAAGGGTGTTTGTTTAGAGAGAGATTATTTTCAATTGTCTACACCCAATTATAGCACAGAAATGCTGCAGAAAACACATGCTGTATTGACATCAGCACACTACAGAGCTGCACACTCACCTCCCCTGGTCATCTCCCAATCGGAGGGATGATATCACAACTTCAGCAGACTCATCATCAAAGTAAACATCCTACATGGCATGACCATTAAACTGTGAGAACACCAGAGGCTTATGATAACATCAAGAACAAGATCCACAGACCTTTAAAAACATTCAAAAAGAAGTAATGTGGATCACGGAATAAAAGCACTACCTCATCATCTCGTTCAACAGCTGCATGACCCTGTAAACAAAGTAATGAAGACCATGAATGAGTTAACAAATGTGTAACAGTAACTGCAACCCACCGCCCAAAATTGAGATTACATGCACAGGTCCCATAGTTGTATTTATCTTCCCTTCTGCTAACAGACACCACCCAACCCCACATCACACAGGCCTCACCACCCCTACAAGCCTCTTTTTATAAAAAAAATACAACGAATAGCTGAGAAATTAACACTGATTTAAATGCATTAGGCAGATCCTTACCTCTTCAGCATCATCATTATCATATATGGTGTATCTGAATGCTTGGCTAAGATTATTGGCTAAGGCTGCTACATCATAATCTCTGTCATGAACATCTTCCTCATCACTGTCCCTCATCCGATCGTGTAATGCAGTTGGCCGGCTGCTCATATTTAGAAAACTCATCATGACCTCTATTCCAGTAGTTGATACAGGAATCAATGAGGGCAATAAAGAGGAAGGGGCAGAAGGGAAGTAAAACTAGAACATTTTCAGTTCTTTTGCCAACCAAAAGTACTCAACATAATCACCTCTCATTCTCTACTTCTTTGAAAATTTGCGACATCTATGTTTTTATACTAACATAAGCTATCCTTGACTACCTGATTAAATGATTTTATTAGAAGCTTTTTTTGTTGAACATGTGATTTTACTAGAAGCTTTTCGTCTAATCAATGATACTTCTTGTCACTACTAGCTCACAATAACAGAGATGACTGCAGCCTCCCAAAACTCATTACAGTTCTCTGCTTTCACACCCACCACTTATTTTTCTGACCCAATTTTGACCTATTTCTCCAGCTGCTAGAAAGTTCATACATGGAAGTAGTAGGTCCAATGGACAGAGAATGGTGTTCACAGGGACAACAATAATATGTGACCTAAGAGTACTAATCTGTGTTAATATCTCTCTGTTTACTCTTGCCTTTTTTTATAACTCTGGTTACTTTTCCGTTTTATCACTCCAACAGTTTAGGGTGGAGTTGAGATATATGCAAATGATCTGGTTCAACTACGATAAGCATTATTGAAGAATACTAATACTAACACTATAAAAAAGTATAGCTAATGTAATTGTTCCACTTACATTACGTCTGGTGTTTGTCAGTGGTTAGAACATGCATGTCCATAAATTTGAAGAACCATTTTAAAATCAAGAAATCCTGATTTGCTTAACAAATCCAAATTATTTGGAAGTGAGATGAACTGGACCTAATAGAGCAGAATGGAAAAAGGGGATTCAAAGAGCCGAACCTAGTTGACTTGAGATCAGGACATGTTTGATTGATAGACTAACATTACAAATGATATAATATTGGTGATTGATCACACAAATAAAAAAGAAGAGGCAAAACATACCCACAAGCCCATCGGTAGACATTTTCGATTGTATTACGCTCCTGTAATACAGTAGTTTGCCAATCACTCCATTCCATATTTTTCTGGTGTAAAGAATACAGACTAGCATGTGAGATGCAATTTAGCACAAAATCTGCTGCCATTAATAGATATATATAGAATGACATGAGGCAGAACCTTTCACCAATTTCTACTACTCAATTAGATTTTGAAAATTTCCTCTGAATAATTGAACAATTTTGGTTGATGTGCTCGTAAGCAGTTCATCATCATTTAAAGCATGCCAAGCAACTAAGCACAAAGCTGACACATACCTCGATACGTGCTTGAATGTAGTTGTCATTCTTTCCCAACTGAACAAGTTTGTTTGAAATTCGTGTTATATGTCCTATGTTGCCTACTCCGGGTGCTTGTCTTGCAGAGTTAGGTAAAGTTGGCTGCATCAATAAAAAAAAATACTATTAAAACATTTCAAGATATTAAATGCAGTGAGGTAGTAAGGTTCCCATTTAACATATTTGTTATCTTGGAGAGAATGGGGTGGAATAATTGGAGGAGAAAAGAACAGAAGGCACCACAATTTTTAAAACCAAAAACAAAAGTAAATCAGTTATTCACAAATATCAACCTGTTTTTCATAACTAGAAATTGCAGACTGTTGTTTATCCGTTTGAAGTATCTTCCCAATCAAATCACACTCTTCAAAAAGATGGTCAACAATTATGTTGTTTTTGCTTTCCATGCAAGAGTATATTATACTCTCCACATGATGATGTAATGCATTGTTGTAAGGGTACCTGTACAGCAATTAACTATTTTGTTAGAATGCCAAAGAAACAGTAATATAGTCACCCAACACAAAATCAATGGCTCTTGGTGCCTAAAACCAGCACTGAGTTCCAGAATCCATGAGCAGACAAAAATCTTACTCGAAAAAGAGATCCAGGACCCTTGCAATTGTCCCCGAGCTGATCAACTCTTTCTCTGCAGCTTCATTGCCAGCTTTCAGTAGCACGGAAATGAATTCCACAATCTACATTAATGAAGCAAACCCCAAATATACAAAGATCAAGAGATCCAAATGAGATAGTCAACTCAACTATTTAGCAGTCAAATGAAAGTACACTTGAAATGCTTAACATATTTTCAAATTAACACTTTCCTGAGCTTATATTCCACCGACTACATGCTGATACATATTTTTCAACAGAACTACCAAATACAACAAGACGAGCTATTTACAATTCATTCAGGACACAAAACATGAAACAACTTAGTCCATTCTAGCTTCAAATATCCCTTCAGAATAACACCAATCAACCTAAAACAACCAAACTTAAGATAAAAGAAAGATCAGCTCACTCAATTCCAAGAACATAACACAATACAAACCTTTAAGCGATGCTTCCCTAGAGGTGGTCTGAGTTCACCATATGTCGTAGGCAGAATCTTCTCATCAGAGGTCACATTCAACAGTTTGACCAAGTCACCTGTGACAGAATGAACCACGATTGTGAAACATCTCTAAGATGAGCTTCAAGGGGCAGCAACACATAAGCTGTATCATGAACAAAAGGGTTCCTTTTTCCTTTCTTGTGAGGGCTTCACGTTTTCACACTTTACTACTGCCCACTCTCATGGAAAATTCCATATTGATCTCTCACGAGTAACAATTTAAAATCAGATAATCTTTTGCAAATAGAAACTTACCGAGTTTAGGCAGCATTGCACCAATAGTGTCAGGGCTGACTTGCATGGGTGACTCATAAACATGCTGACTCCGGAAGGAATACATCATAAATGATGGGATTGATCTTTTTGAATCCAACAGAGATATGCAGACAGTCAAAGAATGGACAAGGGCAGACTTTGAGTGTGAATCTTCAAGGGCATGACCAAATATCCTTGCTACAAAGCTACAGGTAAAGAAAGTTGAGTAACTACGTCAGTCAATGTTAACATCACTAGAAACCAATGCCGGGAAAAAAACCAGCTTTCCAGAAAAGTATCAACTGAAACCCCACATACCTTGGGCTAGATAATTTCATAGCCAGAGGCGATGGTGTGTTTCTGGTTATTGCGCATAGCGTCTCTGCTGCATTAGCATGTACTTCAGGAGGACTCTGGACAATAAAACAGTACATCAGTAATGATAAATCACCTCATTTGAATGGATAGCTAATTCTTGCTCGGTATTTTTAAGGGAAAAAAATGCTTCTTGGTTAATTAGAACAGTGCTGCAAACATGGGTGAAATATTTTTTTTCAAAATGAGTACAACATGAGTCAAACTGGGTAAGGATGGAAAATATGGACCCATTTTGGTTATAATGTTGGGCGAGCTGACTACCAATATAAAAATTCCAAAACCACTTCTATGTCCTTTTTCATATGAATGTGTAGTCAAAAACGTGCTTAAGCTCTGAAGTATGTTTCAATGTCATCATCAAGGTTCCAGGGCATAGTTTCTGTTGCCAATGAGCCCCTTCTGAAGAACAACATATCCGGTGGAATCCCACAAGTGGGAAGGTAAAATGTACGCAGACCTTAACACTACCTCATAGAGATAGAGAGGCAGTTTCCAAGACTAAATAATTGATCATAATATTTTCTTTTTCAATTTCCTAGTTCATATATTTATCATTCATGCTTATAATTATTAGTCTTGGACTAACCATATATACTTGTATGTTTACTTCCGCTGTGCCTTTTCTCGTTAAGCCCACACTTTATTTGAGCTTTGCGCTTAAAGCCCCGTAAGACTTTAGAGCTTTTCTACACTTTTTGCGAACAGTGATTGATAATGGATTAAGATGTTTTATATGAAAACGCCATTTACTTATGTTGTTATGTGTGGGAAAAAATGAGCTTGATGAAGGACAAAAACACGAAATCAAGAATAAAAATGGAAGAAAGTGAACGAGTAATTGCGCGATCATGCAGGAAGGACTGCGGAGCTGGAGAGTGCAGTCAAGGCAAACACCCTAGACAAAGTGCTAGATCAAGTGCACCCCTCAAGTCCCACGTGTGTAAGACATGCACTTCTCCTGATGGGATTTTTAACACGGGGCTAATTGCAGAAGTTCTTTGGATACCCCCTACCTATATAAGTCCTACAAACTAATCGTTTATTACCACTACCAGACTAAAGAGTTATTTTCCTGAATAGTACTCAACCAGATTTACATTGAACAATATTTGTATCAATCCTACGGACATGATATCTTTCCATACTATCTTTGACATAGAACAAGCTGATTTATATAGTTATGTTCTACACTTTTCAAAGCACAAGTACACAATCATAGATCGCTATCCTTATTGAAAGATGAATATGGTACCCCCGACAATTTAAACATCAAACAGAATATATTTATCGAAGGAATACAAATGAAAAGTAGCAGATAAGCAAGTTACCGCAAGTCTTTGTAACTTACAGAAGGGCTCAATTTATCTACGATCATTTCTAAAAGATTGCTGTCAGCCAACCATTGCATCACCTCTGTTGTGTTAGGGTAGATTTGATCATCGGCACCTACAAGTCGCACCAAAACCTATAAAGAAACAGTTCATTAGAGGAATATCGTGTCTTCACCAGATCAATTCTCAAAGTTGACTACATATAACACACACAAGGGTTGGGGTAGATGATGAAAAACACAAATGAAATACTAACCTCCATTATAGATGTTATACCAATTAAATCCACCATCTGGCGGAAAACATCATGGTGTGCCTGTAAGAAAATCTAGATTGTAACCAATTCTTCTGGAGGGGAAGAGAGGGAAGATGGAAAATGAAAAAACGTTTTCATGTTGTTAAGGAGGCTATTAAACATTAAATCAATATCCTCTCTAAGCTTGCTAAGTAGAGTTAGACAGGGCTCCTAGTATTAATTCACACCATGTAAAATTTAAGATACGGGAGTTCATGGTTGGGCAAGGGTCAGTTTTGGGGTAAAACTAAAACCAGACCAAATAGCTGGTTTTAAAATTATTAAGACCAAACCAAACCAAACCAAATATAATTCATATCCATCAGTTTGGTAGCTGTCTTTTTGGTTCAATTTTTAATAAACATAATGATATTCTCTCCATCTTTTTTGTACAATTAGAAAAGAATTCTCCTATCATTTTCCAACTTATAAACTGTTTTTCTTTTGGAACCCCGACTAATCCTGAGGGTGCACAGGCCCTCGGCAAGGAGTTTCCCGCAAGTGCACCACAGTTAATTCAAGTTTTACCCAGTCCGATGGCCCTCAGAAATTGTTTGCACCCAGTGGGTTTCGATTTTGAGACCTTGAAAAGGAGCAAACCCCAAGGCTCAAGTCTATTACCACTAGGCCAACCACTGAGGGTTTCCAACTTATAAACTGTTATTAGCCTTTTATTGTGATGGCTACAATTTTATTAGATTATGGAAAAATTTTCTTAATATCTATAAGCTTTAATAAAGTGAATAAAGTTGATAAGAAATACAAATATATATATATATTAGTTGTTTCTTTGAACCAATGAGTTTGGATTCATGCCTTTCGTTTAATAGTTTGGATTCATGGCTTTCTTTTAATAAATGAGCTAAAGTGTAAAGCTCATTAGAGATTAATAACATTTTCATGAAAAAATATGCAAAATATTTAAAATCATTTATAACAAATAATAAATTGTAGAATATAATTGTCAATTGCATGTATATAGCTTCTCAATGTGGTCGCGTCCTCAATTGAGGACATTTTTAACAAACCAAACCAAACCAAATATTATTAATTTGTTAGAACTTAAATCCAGCAAAATCAAAACCAAATAAAAATCGATTTATTTAATCAGCTTGGTTCAATTTTCCGTTTGGATAGGTTTTTGACCAAACCGTTAGCACCCCTACTTGGAGAAACCTTTCTTCCAAGAAGTGGCTCTATGCAATTATTTCATAGACAACTTCAGCAAGTTTTCAGTTCTTAACCCGATTTAAACCACCACCACCCACACCTACATAGATATGCAAAAGTAAAGTGACATCAGGATGTTTACTTCTCCAACAGACAAAATATAACTCAAAAACTCGTTACGAAGTTCACTAAACCTATCAATATTTTTTCCTTACGAACAGTTAATTTTGGGAGAAGTAAACCAATAGCTACTACTACAGATCAGAGTGCATCTTTTTTTTCATCTATTCTTTTTATAAACCTATAGCGACTATTTCAGATCAGAGTGCATCCTAATTAAACTTTTCAATAAGGGTGACGACGCAAGCATGAGCTATGAGCTGCCCAACAACAAAATCTTAGCAGGGCTGGGTAAAGCACAAGCCAAAAAATGTTATCCTTCCTGCCTCCAGGTTGTTTGCAAGATACCAAGGAAAATGCAAAGATCATAAATACATAGGTCATGAGAGGCAGGGTCTCTAATTGGGACAGGTGAGCATAAAAGACACGAGAGGAAGAGAGGAAGAGACAATAGAGCCAACTCAAATTTGCAGAGAGAATGACCCTATACTCACTATCCTTCCCCAAAAGAAGGAAAACCCGGCCTTGAGAGGGCTCAATAATCACTTACAACAAGGGAAGAAAAGACAGGAATAATTGGTAGTCTCAGCAAGGAAACTAATGCTATTTCACAGTGAAATTGGGTGGTTTTCCATAAATGCAGATTAAACATTTGAGGTAATGCGCAAAGCAGAGAATTTGTTGTTTGTTGGGCAAAGCAGAGAGTTCTATCTCTAGAGGCACACACAAGAAGTAGGAGCAGCACAGAGAAAATTAACACACAGTGAAATTAACAAACTAAGGGGGCACATCTAGAAAAGATTTTACATTGCCCAATATAAAAATCTGCTAGGCAAAAAGGGCAAGCTCAGTGCTAAAGCTCCCGCTATGTGCAAAGTCTGGGGAAGGGCCCGACCACAAGAGTCTATTGCATGCAGCCTTACCCTGCATTTCCTAATCTTATATCAAAAGATAACATGACATTAGAAAAAGGATGCTCAAGAACATCAAGCAAGCACCTCAAAGAACAAACTCAAAATGGCATGACCACAATAAATATACATAACTTGTTTGATAAAGAAATATCAAGTTTATAAGGATTAAACTAGCTACCAAATGGAAATTGCATTAGAATGCATAAGCAAACATGTAACATAGGAAAATTTGTGGCTTTCTAAGGTTGAACTGGTTTTAGAGAGAGAAACTACAAAGATTCTTCTCTGTCTTGCCCCCCCCCCCCCAAAAAAAAAGAACTTCTGTTTCTTCAGCTTCTGGAAACTTTGGAAAATGGACCAAAATTTAACTTGAAAATTGAATGAAAAATGACCATAAGGACCACATAGTAGCTGTGCAAGTGCAAATATAAGATATACTTAGTTAAGAGGTAGAGATAAGGTATTTTCTGTCTAAACTTCTTGTTAACCAAAAATGTTGGGGTTAGAGAGGCTGTATTCGACCATATGAATGGAGTTATGGATGAATGTCAAACCATAACTTAAGCCAATCTTTGTAGCCTCATTTCAATTTGCTGTTGTATTGGAAACAAAAAATGTTTCTTCAGCACTGCCATAATATATCAGCATAGCATACTGGACAATATATATCATCATATCACATTACAAATTTTTCCATGTTGATTTCGACAAACAAAATCCTTTTATTGACAAAAAAATAACATCTTGCTCATTTCTTTAGAAAAATAGAGAGCCAAAAATTTTTCTAGTCGTCTGCAAGAATGGATCTGCGGTACCTGAACATAGTTCATGAGGGGAACTGTCTTCCGCATCATGAGGCATATCACAACCTGTAATGCAGTAGGAGTATATAAATCAACTTGCTTTAACCAAACAGCATTTCAACAAGGACAAAGGAATCTTGCACACATGAAGCTTGTGGATGAATGATTTAATACCTTACTAAAATACCCAGCACGCAATGCACTATGCGGACAACTTGGTTCCAAGAAGGAAAAGAGTAAATTCATGAGCTGCGCCAAGATGATAAAAAGGATTGAACTCTCGAGCAAAACAATTTCTTCTCTGAAACTAAAATGTAATAACTTTTTTTTTATATTTCAATTTTAAAATTAAAATGTGAGAACTGCATCTAGTGAATTGCCGTACCTCTTCTTCTTCCACTAGAGTCTTAAGGATAACATCGATTTCACATGTGAATATCTCACTGGCAAGGAAAGGAAACCTATGGTGCAAGACATTAATTAGAAACAATAAATTTGCAGTGATAATACTTAATATCTAAAATTAAAAACATATACACTCATGCAACTACAGTTATTCAAATAATTAAGGCTTATTTTTGTCCCATGATAACTTACTTAAACTTCTGTTTGCTATCAACATCCTCAGAAGGCTCATCAACAATGTAGTGCAGCAACTGCTCAATCTGGGTTCTATCTCTCAAACTGAAACCACAAAATCATACAACCGTCTCAATAAATGTCGGGATATTATGTGGTATAGATACTGAATGGTGTGAGTACCACTTCTTTCCCTAGAACTATATGTCAATTGATAGTTGAATTGAAACAATTAGCAGAAGTATATGCATGATAAGAGAAAGGTGTTTTTATAAGGTAAAGAGGGATTTAAAAATTTAAAACTCCAAAAATGTTTACAAATTTATGAGACGGCTGTTCAAAGCTTTGCATTCTTGAATAATCTCTTCTTCATCGAGAAGCTCTTCCAATGTGAAGTTTTCCTTGTCTAATACTGCTTCAACCTGAAAATCCAAGGGAAAAAATGTTTCAAAAACTGGCAATATCTAAATTTGAGAGGAAAACAAAAGGAAGCTGGACCGTATCCGACTTATTGTAACAACATAATGAACAGAAATTATCATACATCTTTAACTCAAAAGAGAGAATAGCCAGCTTACATGAAATTCAATGAAGATGTTTAAAAGGGGGTCAAGGTAAAAAAAAAATCACACATTGAAGGATGTCAAAGTATTTAAAATGACACTATGAATTATGGCCGAGTCCTGCAAGTAGATGATGACTATTGTTGCAAATGATGAATCAATAATCTGAAAATGCTCCATAGTAATCCATGCAGAAAAATTTGGAACTACTCTATACCCAAAAACACTCGCAAATTCCACAGGTCCTATTGCTCTGTGTTCTAGATGATAAACAGAGAACTTAAGCTTTCACGCTTTCACGCAATGGATCAGGTTCTACAGATCAATGAAACGTTACCGTATTCAAATTCAATTATCTGTTTTTCGACAAGAAAGGTAAAGATTTAATCAATGATTACCAAGAAGGTACTTATAAGAGGACATCAAAAAAGAGTTCTTCCTTCTACATTGAAAGAATTCTACAGATTTGACAAAGAGGCTTTGCCAGATCCAAAGCTCTTCCTACACCACAAATAAAAACTCTTACAGCATCTCAATGTCTTCTCATTTAGACCAAAACTGGTTCTATCTAGTCAATTATTCCAGACAACGCAAGTAGGAACTACATTTCAATGGTGCCTGCTGCGCCTAGCAAATGTTTGTGTATACCAGAAGCATAAAGCAAGTTGTATACTTTTGGACTCCAAAAAATACTTGGAAATATTGATCAATTATTAAGGTTTGGGACTAAATGATATTGTCAATTATCCAGTAAACCCACCACACTGTCCTCTAAGTAATTAATTTCGGTCATCAAATATAGACCAAGGCACATATCAGGACTCCACTTCCATCTCAATTCACAAAAAATAACAAAGCAAATAACGTTATCCAATGAAGCCTGACTCAAGCTAATTACCAGCAATTAATACTAATAAGCACAAAAGTAACAGCACAGACTCGGAGTAACTTGCATTTAACAGTTGAAACACCAATACAGCATAAGCAAATTACATGATCCAATTAGGGCAATTAATTTAACAGAATAAAATTAATTCAAACGGGCGGGATATATAACAGCCCACTACACAAAGTAATTCAGCTTCCACGAATTCCTGTGTGCATCAATGAACAGAAAACATGAAATCCTAACACATAACACACTGTCCCCGAACTTAAGTCACACATAATGCAATAAATGAATCCAAAAACTCATAAACACTTGGAAATTCAATCTCCGCAAGTGGCGTGAACCAATAGGGTAATTATAGGCGATTAATTGAAGTTAGTAAAATTAAATCCAACAGGTGTTATAATATAACAGCACAGACATAAAGTACACAAAGTAAATCCTTACTGACAGAGTCTCGTAAATAAAAACATTGCAGCTCTCACCAAATTTCCTGGACCTCATCAATAAGCAAAAAACATGAAGTCCTAACACATAATACACTGCCCGCGAACTTAACTCACGCATAATACAAAAAAGGAATTCAAAAACTCAAAAACGCTTCGAAACTCAACCTCCAGAAATCACACTTGCTCATTCAATTAACAAATACAAAGCCGACAGCATTAATTTGATCGAGTGACCTACCGGTGAACAAGCAGAAAGAGATGTGAGCTTCCAAAACATATCGAAAACAGATCTGTAAACCCTAAAAGTGAATCGATAAAATAGAAGAGATTGGAGAAAGTGATAGCGAGAAAGGGAGAAAACCCTAACTTTTGAGATCAGAAGAAAGGGAAGCCGTAAAGATGGAATAGAAGAAAAAAAAAAAAAGAGAAGAGAGGTTTCTAATAAAAAGAAAGAAAACTAAACAATCATAGTACTAATGTTTTATGTTGCTGGGGAGATAGGATGACGGAAAAGTACAAACTTTGAGGTTCCAAATGGGTACGAAAATCGGGAAGGGATAAGCAGAGAAGGGCAAAAAGGAGAAGAGACGGAGATAAAATCATGCAAAATATTACTTGTCTCCAAGGATTTTTCATATTAGGCGTTTGGTCATCATGAATATTTAATATTGTTTTTATTGTTTTGATAGAATTTTGAATAATATGTTTAGTTAAGAATTTAAAATATAAAAAGTTTTTTTTATTTTTTATTTCAAATTACTCATAAAAAGTAAGAAAAAATTACGAATTAAAGGATTTATGCTGAGATTAGATATAGTGCAATAAGTTATGATGGGATAATTATGCTTAGATTAGTTTTTTATTTTTGTTTGATTTGTCATATTCAAATTATATTCATTGCATATTTTTAAGAATAATTCATTTTTTTCCAAAAATACTCTCCTTCTTGTTTAGCTTTTCTTTTTTACGTTTTTTTTTTTGTAAGCTTTAGTTATTCATTCTTCAAAAGTAAAATTTTTATTTTATTTAATTTAAATATTTTGTGTACTTGAAAAATTAAACTTTTATCTTATTTAACTCAAATATAAAATTTTCATCTAATTTAACTTTAAAAAATAAAATTTTCATCTTATTTAGCTTAAAAATAAAACTCTCGGCTTATTTGGTATAAAAATAAAACTTCCTTTTTAAGTTAATTATAGTAAACTAAATTTTATTATTAAAATTAAAATAAAATTTTATTATTACAATTATCTACATTTTAAAAATATATAAAATAGAATTCTTAATGGAGTAATAAACTACTTAATTAAAAATATGTAATTTACTAATGGAGTAAACATTTAATATAAATAAAAATATTAAATGAACACAAGTTTTTGATAAACACTACTAAAAACTGCTTGAAAAGCGACGATCAAATTAAACTCCAATCTGGCACTTTTTTGCTCGACGTTTTTTCAAAAGCGACAAACTGTGTCGTTTTACGTTTCTCGTCTCTTATTTAATAAATTTTTTTTAAAAAAAACGGCGGACATAGTGTCACTGTCCTTCGCAAATTAAAAAAAATAAAAAAAAATTTAAAAAGCGACGAACATGAGTCCCTGTCCGTCACAATGTTTAAAAAATAAATTATAAATAAATTCTAAAAAGCGACGGACTTATGGATTTTGTCCGTCTCTTTTCTGAAAAATTTTTTTTAAAAAAATGCAGAAAAGCGATGAACATAGGGACACAGTCCGTCTTTTTTCTGCATTTTTGTTACAGCAGAAACTTGCAGTTTCTGCTGCCCACCTGAAATTTAAAAAATAATTCTATTCTAATCCAAATAAGCAATCCAACAACACTAAGAACAAGTTCAACAACAAAAATACATAACACCAATCAAAATTAAACATTAAAAACGAATACAATCCAACAATTATAACGTTTTAAACCTACATAAAGTTTATCAAATTATCCAAAATATAACTAAAGTGTCCAAGCATAACCAAATAGTCCAAAACATAACTAAAAGGAAACCTAGGGACTATTCTCAACAAGCTCGTCATCATCACTTTCATATTTGGGAGTGGAAGAATGCGATACAAGCTTACTGGCGAGGTTGAGCACTTGTTCTTTGATTTGTACTACTTCTTTTTGTTGTTCAATCCTCTTTGCCTCAGAAGCTACGAATGCACTTGAAAGTTGTTCTATTTTCTAAGACAAGTCAGCCAATTGAACCTGGTCAAGGGTCTTAGCTTGTCTCGACGATCCAATGCCTTTTAAACTGATTGGATTCATCGTATGTCATTCCTAAAGCTCATCCCATATATTCGGCCTTTGTGGCTCCCGCCAACTACTTTCTCAGTCCAAATTTGTGGGACAATTCAAGCGTAAGTTGGACATCATCTCCAAGCTCACGAACGTATCACTCGTATCTTGCTGCATATTACAAAAATAATTCAGAGTTGGAATAAATAATATATATATATATATGTGAGGAACCCGTCCTATTTCTAGCTCATATAAAATTTAATAATATAATTAATGAAATAATATTCAATCAAACAAAGTATTTAAGATTATGAATTTAAACTTTAAATTTAAAAATTTTACCATCTCCCGAGAAATAGTCCCAACACTCTTTGCACCTTCGATGTGCAACGAACCACCCTTCAGACTCTTTCTAGCTTTGTTTACTTGGTCAGACAAAGCTTTGAATTCGTCAGTGTCCCAATACCGATGCAACTCCAAATATATGTGCGACTGCAACCAACCTCAGGTCTTTCCATCATCCGACGATTTCTTGAGCCAGCTAGATAGTCTGGAGCTCGCTTTTTTCTCAAATGTGGTCTTTATAACTAAACTATACTTTTCGTCCCAAGTACACATAGTCTGGACAAATAAGAAATAAAAATGTTACATAATTAGTTAGATAAAATATATTATAAATAATAAACTTAACTTAAAATAAATATGTAAACTAATTATATACCTTAAACTCATTAAACATGGGCTGACGAATTCTTTGTGGAATCTCTCCCCAGTAGTGATAGGGCTCATTAAATAGCCTCCTAACACACTCCTGTAAGGCCCTGGTGGCATCCTTCAATTGATGTTACCTGCAAGACATATAATAAATATATTAGTTCATGAATATTTAGTAATATAGCAAAAATAAATAATTAGAATAGCAAATTTGCGAGGCTCCATGAGGCACTATTAAAACTCTCTCAAGCCTGTCTCGCTGGCCAAGAGATAACCCTGTGACATTTGGTGTTGCCTAGGGAGTAGCAGCAGAAGTTGGCGAAGCTAATGCCGAAGGATGCACCTTATGCTGGGTCACTGGAGGAGTGACAACCTCTTCACTAGAATCTCTAAGTCTGAGGGATAGATAGGTGAGGAGACTGAGATGAGGGAGACTGAACACTCGAAGATGGAGTACCCAAAGACGATAATCTGCGAGGTCGTGGAACAGTAACTGTGGGTAGTGGCTGTCACGTCCCATTTTTGAACCAGTTGAAATAGATCACAATATCTTGTGTTTGTGCTCTCGGGTTTTTGAAAAAATATTTTTACAGTCGCAACCTAATTTTAAGGAAAATATTTGAAAACCATTTTAAAAAAATATAAATGTAGACTCTGTTTTGATTTGCAAAACTAGCAAAATTCTAGGTAAGGATTTTCGTTACTCGAGGGGAAGGTATTAGGTATCCCTCAAAGTCTATCCAAAGATAGTCCTTAAACTTAACTAAGGAAAATAATTCGTGATAAATTAATCAATTATTATTTTCAAAATTAGTGACAAAAAATGATTAATTTGAGTTGAAAATAAATACAAGGTATGTCATATGTATTGATCATAATATCCGTGAATTTTTTTTGAAAATACTATATTATTATAAAATGAAAGTAAATAATCAATATAATAAATGAATGAACTTGAAATGTGGGGGTAATTTTATATGCTTAAAAATATGAGGATGAATAGGATAGTGTTGTGTAGATATATAATAAAATATGTAATTTAAGTAATAATTAAATGAAATGATATTTTGAAATAAAATGAGTAAGCAAAATGAAGTAAAATTACATAGAGTATGTGATCTTGTATGTCAATAAAATAAGACAAAGTATATTTATGGATGTTGTCAAAAATATGTGAAGGTTATTGTTCTATTTATGTGCACTTATATAATGATAATAACTACATATTGTAGTAAAATATGGTAGGATATCAAATTTTATATTTTATCTACAAATAAATAACATTTATAAAATAATGATGAATATAAAATAAGAATATGGCTTGTAGAGAATGGTATGTCAAGTATTAAGATAAAATATATACCTTGTGTATAGAATATACATATACATACTTTGTATTATTGAACTTGTTTAAAAGAAAATTTAGTATTGAAAGGTTATGCAAAAAAAATCATTACATCTTGGAGATGTTTATTTTAAAAGGTGTAAAAATTTGTAAGAAATTAGTTAGTAAACTTTAAAATGCTCAAATACATTTTAACTTTTTATTATTTAAAGAAAAATCCATTAAAAGATTTAAAATGACCCAAATAAAAATATTACATTTTTATTTGAGAAAATCAACTTAGAACCTAAAGTGGCCTAATTATGAGGATCCATTCTATAATCATATTAATAAGGACTTTTATCTATTGCAAAAGAAGCTTTTTTAGAATAAATTTGTCAAAACTACAAACGTTAATGTTAGATTCTTTAGCAAATAATACTACTCACAAGATAATCTATAAATAATAATAATAAAAAAGATTAGCTAATGTATCAATATTCATATAAAAGAAATATTAATAGATTAATATGATAAGATATGTAATCGACTGGTAACGGGGAAAGCCAAGAAACACTGACTACTAATTTATGAGACTCCGATTGGTGACCCTAATAGCTGTTGGCCCGTATTTTAGACCAAAATGAGTTTTATAGTGAGAACTTCAACTCTCCGACTGTACATGAAACATGAAAGAAAAGGAGTAAGGAGACATAGACCTAATAAGTAAAATATTACACACACATAAAAAAGCATGAGAAAGTGAACTTGAGATGGTATACATATGTACAATTCGTACTCAAATGAGGAAAAGCTTAGCATTAATGTTCTACAAGGAAATAGTGAGTATAGTTGTATACTTGTTATTTAAAGAAGCTTGTTTCTACGTCTCATTCAATGAACACAAGTATTATGACGATCAACTCATATTCGTAATTAAAGATGTCTGTTCCTTTCTATTTTAGATATTTGGGTTATCATGTGAGAGATAGAGGTCAAAATATACAGTAATCATTTTACTCAATCTAATTCGTAAGATGAGATAGCAACTGTAAACCAATTGAACTATGCTTATTACTTTTAGCAAGTGGTGTACTTTACTCCAAAACAGAGAAGGAGACAATCACATTCATGAATATTTTCTTATTCTATCAAATGTACAAATCTCTTGTTAAATTTGGGCATGCTAATTTTTTAGGACTTGAGAGAACTGATGAGAAAAACATTGAAGGATAACAACCAAGATTATTCCAACCAAAAAGAAAATGCCAAGTAGACAAAGAAGAACTACCAACCTTAGCTGATTCAACATATACGCATACATATTCTTATCAATTCTTACAGATGAGAAAAGAAAGCAGGGGCAGGGGCCCAATTTAGTCCAAAAAGAGTCTTCTCCCTTTCCTTTTACATGTTAACTTATGGGTCTACAATAGCTTCTTTTAAGGCAACCATCAGTTCACAATAAAGGGAATTAGACAAACTCATATCAGATAAGTAAACAACTAATACTTCATATCAACTATTTAATGCAAAAATTTCAGAGAAAACTCAGAAGCTGAATGAATGCATGTTTGCTAGAATTTAAAAAAATGGTATTTCATTTTGGAACAGAGAAGAATGTAAAACAGGGATGATACTGATATTGTGTGAAGCATCAAACAAAAGCTTCAACGTCAAGGATTTTGATCACCACTTTCTCTGAACTTAGACCCGAAACCAAAAAGGTGGACAAAATAATTCAATATTTTACTGCTGGAAGTACGTTTTTTTTGAACTCTCTATGATTCTTTTGATCTTCTTTTTTTTTGTCCCCTTTGATGTGTGCTTCGATATCTCTTTTATAGTCAATTTCAGGCTCTCAAAAGTCTCAAAATTTTAAAATTTGAACTCTTGGAAGGCTAAATCTCAAACAAGTCAAAGAAAATAGGTGTGAGTTGATACTCTTGTCAGATTGATTTGAGAGAAGAGAGGCGTCAGACAGTGATACTGATCGATTTTCTGGGATCTGAAAAGATAAAGAAAATGTAGGCATGATTTTGTGCAGATGAAAGAAGTGAAGTGTGGGTGAGAAATTCCAAGGACGACGATGGTGATGGGAAGGGAGGATAATGCATTTATGATGAAGATATGAATTTCAAATGTTAGTAATTTCGAAAGAGAAGAAAGCTGTACAGTGAGGAAGAAAGTATGGGAGATAGGTTGTTTTGCTAGCTCCATATTTATTGTTTTGTAATATTTTTCAATATAAACGTCAATCTTCTCGATAGAAACACATATTTCATTTGGGAGTTGTTGAAGACTTGAAGTATAGAATATGTTGTCCTACTTTCGTATCCTCTCTCTCTCTCTCTCTTTTTTTATCTTTATATGTTTACTCTTTGTCTTGTTATTTATGCTTATATACGTATTATTATTATTAATATTATTATTCTTTAATTTTTTATAAGAAATAAGTTTCGTAAAATATTATATCAAACAACATGAAAATTAATAATAATAATAATTAAAGATTTACATATATATATTTTAAGAAAACATTGCTTAAAAGAGACAAACCATACAGAGGGACATAATGATAATACCCTTTACTTTAAATTAAAATAAAATAAAATAATAATTATTATTATTGTAACGGCTCATGCAAGATTTATTTTTTGGCAAATTAAGTTAATCGGATCAAATCTTAAGAAGGATAAAATATTTTTTTATTAAATAATAGTACCTTGAAACACCCTCAAGCAATATATATCAAAACCCTTCATCAATTCTTACAATAGACCTTGGTTTATAACTCAAAACATAGCAAAATAGTCACAATTTCATGAGCTTAACATATTATGCTATGATTTTCATAATAAGATAGACCCAATTATAAATAAACCTTTAATCATGCAAATTATAGTAGGAGAAAGCTTCAGTATCATGGGTGAACGGAATCCATGAAAGAAACCCATATACCTTAGCTTTGGAGATAAACTTGATGAAGATTGGAGATGGAGACTTGAAACTTGAGAGGAAATCCTTAGTTCTGAATGAGGGTTTGAGACTTGAATTTAGGAGTAAAATATGGCTAAGTATAGGTATTTTAGTGAATGAGAACACTTAGGCCAAAGACTAAGTTGAAAAAAATAGTCACAAAATAACACACTTGTGCATCGCGGAAGCGACACACTTTATTTTCTAGAAATGAAATTTTTGAAAATTGAAATTGTTAATTGTTTGCTTTTAAATCGGGGTTAGACCCATCTTCCACTCAAAATGACCCCCTAAACAAGAATGTGAAGTAGGATGTTCGACATTGCACACAGATTTTGAGATATATGAAAACTATAATTTTGGGCACTTCCGAGGCATATTTTCGTGCACTTTTTGGGGCCATTTCAATATCTCCCCCTAGGGAACATTTGTACCCAAATGTCAAAGAGACAATGGTTTTACAATGGATTTTCTTGCATAATTTCACTCTTGAATTGTATGTTTTTACACTAGCACTACACACCCGCCAAGTGTTTGATAAAATATCCGGTTACGGTTTCTTGAGGAATTGAAGGCTCAATGCAAATCTTATGTTATGAATGATGTTATGATGATGGAAGAAGAGTATGTACATGATGTTATGATAATGATAGAAGGAAAGTATGTATATGGTATTTCTCTATATTGTGTTGAATTGACCATAGCCAATTGACGGGTATGCCTCAATCACTATGGAATGTAGGGTGTGATCATCTTCTAACCTTTCAAGGGGTTGTACCTTTGCACCATAGGAGGTATGGTGTGACCATCCTATAACCTATCTAGGGGTTTGTACCTTGGCACCATGGGAGGTATGGTGTGAGCATCCTCCAACCCATCAAGGGGTTTTTACCTTGGTAACCTATTGAGGGTTTTGTACCTCAATCACCATGGGAGGTAGGGTGCAACAATCCACCATAGTATGGCCTTTTTGCACACTTGTATTATAATATATGAAGCATGCCTTTACAACAAGCAACATTCAAGCATTTCATCTTGTTATATGTTAGTTAATTGCTTAAATTATGCATACCGAGTATGTCACTTATCTCTTGTAGCATTGCATCCTACATACTTAGTACATTCAAACGTATTAATGATAATCTTGCATACATGATATCACCATGTAGGAATCGGTGCTCAAGTTGGCCAACCTCCTCCATGTAGCTAGTTCGGTACTACTCAAGCTAGTTAATGAGTCCTCCACTTTAGGTGCCTTAGTATAAGTTTCTCTTATTATATATTGAGACACTCTTCTTTATTGTTTACTTTATCTATGACAGTGAGCCTAGTTGCTTGTCTTGGCCCTCACTCTATCTATGTAGTAGAGGTATTATTGGAAATGCTATGTATCCATACTATGTGCTTTAACTATATCAACTCTTGTTGTTCATGATATGGAAGTGTTCCCTTAGCCCCAATTGTCCCAAATTTGTTATTTCTTGTTGTATTCTATTCCTTCAATGAAC
>JAOTQJ010000049.1:28413865-28433436 GCA_025642045.1 Solanum sejunctum | reverse complement strand
TTAATTTTTATTTATATTTAACATTATTCAAATAATAATTATAAAAAAAAGAGTAAAAAGTGAAAAGACAACTTTGTCTAAAGAGGAGTTTAAAAAGTTCGATCAACATTATTAAAGATCTTTACACTTTTAATATAATATACATAGATTATTGTTCTACTCCTTGCTCTTCAAAAAAAAAAAGTGTTATAATATTTACTATAATTTTCATGCCCGTTTAATTTCAATTTAGTGATTTAAGTTTTGTTATAAGTTGAATTTTGTTTGAAATATCGATTTATCTCAAATTTATACATCAACTATTTGTCTCATTAACTAATTTCAAAAAACCATCATAATACTATCAAAATTGGACCAAGCTTCAAATCAAATTTTAGATTTAGTAATTACCAATACTTTAAAATATTATACCAACATTGAGAATTCTAAGTTATGAATTTTTATGGTTATTTAAAATCAATCATTATACCAAACAAAATTTTAACTTTCCGTGGCTTTTAAACAATTTATAGAAATACTTAGATTATACCAACATATATACCTTTTATATACCAAAAACATCTAATTTTGAAAAAATTAATAATCAACCAAATGTCTTATCAACTAATATCAAAAAGATCATAATACCAACAAAATTACACCCAAAATCAAAATTGTGCAATAATGCTTTATTTATTCATGAATTTTTAAACAATATCAATTTTCTATAAAGTTATATTATCTTGTATTCACGAGAGGAGCTAAGATTAAGCATCATTTAACTTATTTTTTTTATCAACTTTAATACTTTAATTATTACGAATATTAATTTTTCAAGATCCTACATAATTCTACTTTACAACATTTAATAACAATCATATATTATCAATTAAAATACCTTTATTTTTTAATCTTATACATTGAATTAAAATACCATTTAATGAGTTGTGCTGACTTATTTAAGGAACTCATGTTATTTATTTTGGTATTTGGAAATGATAATTACACTAATGACGTTTTTAATGAATGTATGTTAATTAATTTGGTAGTGCCTTGTTTATGAGATTTCCTTTCATTATAAAAAATGTACAACTGTCATAATTATGTTGTTGGTACTTAATTTTACTTCTTTTGCAAAACAAATAAAATGTCAGAATGCTTGTGTAAATATAAAAATGTTGGTATGATCATGTAATTTAGGTTCTTAAAATGTATAGTTGAGTTTTTTGTCCAATAAATAACTCTTGTCTCTCAGTCCAAGGACTTCAAAATAATAACTTAATCTCATATGCAAGACTTGACAATGTCACATTATATTTTGATTTACGAAAGATATTTTATAACTATTAACCTAGAGGTATTACTTATTAGTTCAAAGACTTCCAAACAACAAGTTAAGTCTCGTGGACAATACATAGACCAACTTCACAAGTTACGTTTCATAGGGAAAACTTAACACTGTTATATTATGTCTTGATTTATTATATGTTTTATAACTTTTACCTCTTTGTCCAAGGACTTTAAAGCAATATGTTAAGCCCCATGAAATTTTTTTTTTGATAATATTACATTATGTTTTGATTTATGAGATACTCTATTACTGTTATCCTAGAAGTAAGACTTATTAGGCGTAGGACTTCCATAAATAAGTTAAACTCTATGGATAAGACTTGTCACAATATATTTTGATTTATGAGATGCTTATAACTCTGACCTTATATACATAACTCTTGCCTTTAAGCCCAAAGACTTCAAAACAATAAGTAAAATCTCATGGGCGAAACTTGACAATATAACATTGTGTTTTGATTTATGAGATACTTTATAATTATTGATTTAAAGGTCAAACTTATTAGTCCAACCACTTCCAACACAAGTTTAGCCTCATGAGCAATAATAAAAAAAATTTAAAAAGAAAAAAATAAAGTAAAAAAAGAAAAAAATCAAAATGAAAAAGAAAAAAATGACAAAAAAGAGGAAAACGAAAAAATATAATGTAAAAAAAAAATTGAGAAATAATTGAGCAAAGTTATTTAAAAAACTTATATTATATATGATAGAGAAGGAAAAAATATATTTTTTGAATTAAAAACAGAAGGAACACCTTTTTGGAAGAGGTGTCCTTTTTTTTTTTTTCCTATTTGGAAAGGGGTTTGGGCTTTGGAGACTTGTGACCCTGTTGGGTATTGCTCTCTCGCCGTTGGTTTTTGATGATCGAGTCATGTCCGTTGCTTTGTTGAGTTGAAGGCGAAGACAAATGGAACTGCAAACGAAGGTCGCGCAAGCTGTTCACGTGCTAAATCACGACAGCCAATCGTGCAACCGTGTTGCTGCCAATCAATGGCTAGTACAGTTTCAGCGGACAGATGCTGCTTGGGAAGTCGCCACGTCCATCCTGACATCCAATTATCACCAGCAGTTTGTTTGTGACTTTGAAGTCGAATTTTTTGCCGCTCAGATTCTCAAGCGAAAGGTCAGAGCCCAATAGATTCTTCAAATCCCCGTTCAGTTTCAATTTTTTTTACATATGAAAGGTTCAAACCCTTCGCTTCATTTACATGTTTTTGGGGCCGCACGTTTGGATTTCTCAACAGGGCAGGAAGTGGCGTGGAGCTCGCCAAATCCTTAGCCGGACTGGGTAGGGGAACATCAAAAAGGGGCTCACAACTTTTGTTTGAAAATTTATAATAGTTCTTAAATTTGATGAAATTCTAAAGAGGAACGTAATTGTACTGAAACAATTGCATCATCGTTTTGGTCAAAATTGGGAGGGACTGAGTTATTTGAGTATCTTGGTTAAGTTGTCAAATTTTCCTTGTTCTTCTTTCTTTTATTTGAAGCAGGGAGATGATGACGGTTGCAATTATCTCAAACTAGCAGACCATTGATGTATGTCATACTGTTGTTTGATGCGTTTTAATTATTGTCTGAACATATGGTCAAAGACTTCAGTTTATCCATCATTTTTTCGTACCTCGTAAGGTCATCATGATGTGTGACTATATTAGTTTTATTGAGATTATTACATGATTTACATTACTTGGGTCTGATTTGGTTCTATTCAACTACTATATTTATACCTAGATAGGATCTAAACTTGCCTAGAGTCAGTAGTTTACCAAAGTTATCCCACTTGCAATTAATATATTTCCAGCCAAGCTAGAGAGAATAATCAAGCTTGATTACTCGCCTATTCTCTTCAAGTACTCCTTAGTATTTGTAGACTCTAGCATCCTTCACGGAAATCTCAATTTCTTTGATGAATTTACAATAAGTTTTGCAGCTAAGTTGCTTCTATTAATCCACTTGAAAATTACCCCTGTTTCAATGCGTTTTGATTTCTCCCAGTACCATCAATGTAAAATTACAGGTAGTAATCATTATATCGCTCTGATCTGCTTCAGGCAGACTATGATTTGTGGGCCAAGGTTCTCTTACTTGAGATGCTAAGTTATTGTTGAGAGGTTAGTCAAATAATAACTCATGGTCAATTGTTAAAATTTCTAAGGAAGTGAACTGTATGTAATTTGTGGCATAATATTTGTGCTTCAGTAATACAACCTTCTTCTTTTTTTTTTTTTGGATAAGGTAATTATTTCAGTAAAAAGTGGGCAAGACTCGTGTATAAGAGGTAGACCAAGAGATACGAAACCTACAAAAAAAATTGGTTTCTACAAAAGACACCCAATTATCTATATAAACTGGGACCTTATGAGTGCACCGAAAAGAAATAGGAGGTTACTCTTTAATTGTACAAAATTCAATTCTACACCTTCAAAAACTATTCTAATTGGTGGGGCATAATTGGGTCTAAAGTTTTGAAGATTCCTAACAAAGCTCTTTGGGTAAGTGTTTGTGGAGATTCTGGGTGGAGAGAAAAGCTTTATGGAAAAGGGGTGATAATGGATAAGTATGAAGGAGTGGAAAAGGGGTGGAGAAAATGAGATCTCTATGCATTTTGGGTGTGGAGTGTGGATGAATGTAATGAAAAGGTGGGAAGCCTTTAATGACAATGTTTCATTCAAAGTTGGGTTTAGAAGTAGAGTTAGTTTTTGGGCCCAGAAGTGGAGTGGGGTTTTGGTGTTAGGGGAACACAGGGGATATGGCTTTTTGGATTTGCGGTTCAAGAGGGATTCCCAAGACTGTGAGGTGACCGGGCTTCAGAAGTTATTAGGCGGACATTGAGTTCCAGATGCATTGTCACAAACCTATATAATCGAATGGCTGACTAACAGATGTTATCAAATTCCATTGAGGACCTTGAATTGAACACATTTCTAACAAACCTGTGTAAACTACAACTTTAGGGGTATTATTGAGATTTCAACAGAATTAGGGTTGATTTGATTTGATTAGGCATGGTTTGATTTGATAGATTTGCCTAGAATCAGTAATTTAACAAAGTTGTATACACTCATAATTGCTAGAAATTTCCAAATTCGAGAGAATAATTAAGCTGTTCTTTTGAGAAGGTTACAATTTCTATGTATTATCTATACAACACCTAGCTGAAACCATATGTATAATTAAAGAAGAAAAACTACTTCATCAACCTACTCCATCTATCTCTGTATGTCTATCGTGTACCTGCTTCTTCCCAGCTAAGCAAAACCTCATTCAGCTTTCTTGGCATTGTCCAAACAATATCTCTGAGATAATGAAGATCTTCCAACATGTCTTCGATCCTACAATTTAGGAATAGATAGTTGACTGTTCAGTTTCTTCACCACAAACGTCGCACTGAGCATATGTTGAGATTACTCTTGCTAAGATTGTCATGTGTCAACCACTTGCCGGGCTAACTACCAGTAGAAATATACTACTCATAGGACATTTTAACTCTCCATATGGCCTTCCAACGCCAATTGTCCCTCTGTTGAATGTCTTTATTGAGAAACTTATAAGCTGAACTAACTCTGAAGCATCCTCTACTGCCTATTTTCCACCAAATTCTATCAGGACCTTTCTTTTTGCCTTTGAATTCTTCCGGGGTTTTTAACAACTCAACTAATGTATCCACTTCCCAATCATTTAGGTTTCTTCTGACTGGAAGTTCCATAGCTGTGTTGACCGCTGCTCCTTTTACTGTTTTCTCTTGTTGTCGATCCAGGCGACAGATGTATGGGAATAGGTCTTTCAAACAAGAATTAGCAAGCCATTTATCTACCCAAAAAGGTGTTCTGCAGCCATTAACTACCCTAATAGAGGTGAGTCAAAGTATTTTTATGGATCTTCATGGGCTCACTCCATAAGGGGAGTTTACTTCCTTTGTTATCCTCACCATATTTAGCTCTTATTATGCCCACCCAGTAAGCTTGAGGTCCCTGAGAGTATCTCCCCAACCATTTCAATGAGTGCTTTGCTCTGCCATTTTAAATTCCTAGTGCCTGATATACCGAGTTTTCTCATGCTTCACCTTGCACCATTTGATTAAACAGAACCCTTTCTCCTCTTTTTTTTTTTAGATGAAGTAAGAGTTTGTATTAGAAAGGCATCAAGGAGATATAGATTACATACAAACTTTTTCCTCCTTTTTCCATTCCACAACATAGCCCTCCTAATCTTATCAATCCTCTTTATAACCCCATTTGGAATGGAAAATAAAGACATCATATATATTGGCAAAGCATCAAGCACTAAATTAAAATGAGTTGTCCTTCCCCCCTTGGTTGCAATTTTAAAGGAACAATTGTGGAAAAAAATCACAAAATAATAAATTTAGAAGTCTAAAAGTAAATTGGAGATGGTGTTAAATGTATAGAAATGAAGATAAAAAAGGGCAAGCTCGGTGCACCAAAGCTCCCGCTATGCGCAGGGGCCGGGAAAGGGTCTGACCACAAGGATCTATTTGTTAAAATGAATACTAGGATTATTGACTTTGTTAAAAAAATGAAAATCTGAACATGTAAATGAGGAGATAAGTAGGGTGGGTATGAGGGAACACTATGGTAGGGAATATTTAACCCACGTTGCTTCTTATCCTAGTTTTTGTATTTTAGATTGTGTAATATGAGTAGAACGGCATAGTTGTCCTCTAAATCTCTAACTTGCTATTAGTGATATCAACACATTATCCACAGGCTGCTCATATTGTTTCTTTAGTGTTATTTTACATTTTGTTTATTAGTTCCATGGTTATGTTAGATCTATAATCCAAGGAAACAAGGAGATCGACAAGGATGTTGTACATTTAATTGAGCATGTCGATGCAAGTGAAGTTTGCACCAAATTTCGTATGTGATAAAAATGTGTCGGCTATACTTAAAACTAAGTGCTATACCGTGGTTGTTAGATCAACTATGATTTATGGGTTGGATTTTGGCTAGTTAAGAATGTCATTTAGAAGATGAATGTTGCAGAAATGAGGATGTTTGGATAGATGTGTGCATATGCTACAAGAGACAAGATTAGGAACAAATATATAGGGGGCAAGATTGGAGTAGCCTCCGTGATGGACAAGATAAGGGAAGCGAGACAGAGATGATTTGTGCATGTGAAGTATATGAGCACAGATGCTCTAGTGAGGAGACACGAGAGGTTGATAGTGATAGTTTTGAGAAGAGGTAGAGGTAGACCGATGGAGAATTGGAGAGAGGTGATTTGATAGGATATGATATGTCTTCAGCTCACCGATTACCTGACCTACATAGAAGAGCATGAGGTCGAGTATTAGGATAAACGGTTAGTAGTTAATCAACCTTTTTCTCTCTTCTCAATGGTAAGAGCACAGTGGATTGAATTTCACTCATTTTCAAGTAAGATTTATTCATCTCGCGGAGCAGCATACCAATAAAAAGAAGAACATTACCAGATTGGAATCATTCTAGTCTGGAGTAGCGTTATATTTTATTACTGTGGTTGTTTCTTTTACTTTGGTAGTTTAGCCATCTATAATATTTTATTGTCTATACTTTTTCCTTCAATATTTCTATCATAACTTTTCGCTTAAAGTGTTTTATTTAAACCATGTTTTGAAAAGATGAGGGTCTATCAAGAATCTCCTCTCTAACTACAAAAGTAGGGATAAGGTCTGCGTACACCCAACCCTTCCTTGGCCCCATTTGTGGGACTATACTAGGTATGTTGTTGTTGCTGGCTGGTTTAGAATATCATCTTAATTGTCACATGTCAGACAATACCTGATCATTTTTGATTTAAGTTTATAAAAATTTGGGGAAAACTCTATAGACGAGCTGTATACCAAAAAAGAGAAGCCACATTAAAATTTGGTTCTCAGCTGAAGAAACTCAATTTCCTTTACTCCACAAGCTAGGCAAGCCAATAGATAGACTTGATGCTTTGAGTTGAGAGTTGGAGAATTAAAAGGTGTTGATAAGCTTCTAGCTCGGGAGAGGTTTAGTTTTTCATATGACTTGATATGAACACTTGAGGTGCTGAGGAAAGTGTGTTTCCCTCTTCCGGTTAGCTGCTAGAGGGGTGGTATTGACATTGGAGAATCTTAGCAAACAAAAGGTTGTGTGCATAAGCTGGTGTTTCCTGTGTAAAGAGGCAGGGGAGCATGTGGATCATATCTTGCTAGATTGCAAAATAACCACGAGGTTGTGGTGAGATCTATTTACACGGTTTGGTGTTTCTTGGGCAATGCCTAGATCCGTGAAAGAGTGCTGGGAGAAGAATACACAACACATGGAATGTTATTCCTCTTGCGTAATGTGGGTCATTTGGAAAGAGAGAAATAGGAGGCTTCTTAAGGGGTGAGGTGAGCTTTGCTCAACTGAGGAGTAGTCTTTGATCCTTTATTTTCTTTTGGTGCACCCATGTAGTTCCTATTTGTGCGGAGGATTAGGTGTATTTTTGGAGAGAACCATATTTTGTAGGTTTCCCCTTTTTTGGTGTGCTCGTTGTATATAACCTTCTTATTAAAAATATAGGGATTTGATGGGTATGCCAAAAGGAAACGAAAAACAACATACTGCTTTGCAATTTTACAAATTTTTTTTCAACCCTTTCAAATGCTCTCTTATTTCTTTGTTCCCAAACAACCCACACCATTGCTTAACTGGCAACATTCCATGCCCTTGGACTTCTCTTTCCCTTCCTATAAGCTCATTATGCAGTGCCTCAGCACCTAATCATATTTCATTAAGTTGTACTGTGCTGTATTTAGGAAAGGAAAAATCATGTCTCTTATTTCTACTTTTTGTGGTTGCTTTTATCTTATTTGATAGTGCGAGATCATTGTTTAACTTGCAGATACAAAATGAAGGAAACTACTTGCAAATGGGAGCAAAAGATGCTCTGCTAAATGCTCTTCTGTTGGCTGCTAAGAGATTTAGTTTAGGCCCTCCACAGGTGATTCTACATTCTGCTTGCACAAAATTTTATGAACGTTAAAAATATGCTTATTTTTGCTGAGATGTGTATTTTCTTGGAAACAGCTCTTGACTCAAATTTGTCTTGCTCTCTCTGCGCTCATGCTTCATGCTGTAGAGCATGGAGAACCTATTGAGAAGCTCTTTTGCAGTCTCCAAAGTTTGGAAAACCATGATGAAGGCAACATTGCTGTCCTCGAAATGCTCACAGTCCTTCCAGAAGTTGTGGAAGATCAGAATACTGATTACAGAACTAGTTCGGCTCAGCGACGCGAGTATGGTCGAGAGGTTTAGAACTCCTTTTTAATCGTTTTAAGAGCTGCACTTTTTTTTTCTTTTGAAAAAGTTGATGCTTTAAAATTCGTGGCTTCACTTTATCCAGCTTCTATTTCTTACATGTATATTTTCCTGCAAGGAGCAGCTTCTCTCACATACTCCAGTGGTTCTTGAGTTCCTTCATCGTCAAAGTGAGATGAGTTTTGACAGTAGCATTCAACTCCAGGGCAGGCACAGAAAAATTTTGCGTTGTTTGTTAAGTTGGGTAAGTTCATCTTGACTAAATATGTTAACCAGGTCTTTTGGTGGTCAATCAATAGCTAGAAGAAAATAAGCATGAACTATACAAGGAAAGATTTAAGATATGAGGACTGATAGCACAGACCATACAAGGAAAGATCAAGCCATGAGGATTGATATGATGCTAATAATATGATGGTAAACACTGGCAGTTGACACTATTGATCAACAATTTGTTATCAATTCTTTGCCGGCAATTAGATTCTGCAAATCCTATTTGTTCTTGAGTATCTAAATTATCGTTTTTATTCCCTACTTTTAAAGAGAGAATATTTCAGAGAGTCACTCAACTATGAGCTCTTTTCCCAGAAAGTCACTCAACTTTGATTTTTAACTCAAAAGTCACTCAGCTATGGGTTCTTTTCACAGAAAGTCACTCAACTTTGATATTTAACTCAAAATTACTCAACGACGGAGTCTTTAGGTAGAAAGTCACTAAACTATAAGTGTTTTACTTAAAAAGTCATTCAATAATGACCAGACCCACTAAAAATATAGTTACCTTCTTATTTTACCCTCCCCCACCCCAACCCCCAGACAAATTATTCGCTTTTATCATACCAACCAGTTGATATAAAGATCAAATTTGACTTCTTTCTTGACATTGAATCAACCAGTCGATGCATGGGGATTCTTCTCACATAGCTAAACCATAGACGACTATCTTGTTTAACTCAAAGCAGCCTTAAATACTTGCTGGCTTTTGTAGTTTCTTTAATTATGCCTTATCAGTAGCTTGATTGTATTTTCTCACAAAAGATTTAAAGGGAAAAAGGCTAAAATAAAAGGGTCACTCCTATATGTTTAATGCTTTGGATCAAGTGGGATGGATCATTATATGATTTAAATGATATCTTTTTATTTTTTAAAATCTTAGTTTTAAATAAAATTTTATGTGAGCAAATTTTATTGAGAAAATTAATTAAATAGGTTAAGCGACTTTGTAAATAAAACACCAATAGTTAAGTGATTTTCCATGAGAAATGCTCATAGTTGAATGACTTTTGAGTTAAAAATTAAAGTTGCGTGACTATCTGAGGTATTATCTCTACTTTTAAAGGAATTGGAGTCACATATATCTGACTAGAGACGAAAAAATCTACTTATCGATCCTCCCATCTCTATTTTGCACTGACCAAGATTTAGGTGTAGTCTAACTTCCTTTGGGTGTGGACAAACCTAATTTTATAACTTCCTTGCAGCAAGGAACCCTCACAACTATATAAACCATCATTGTCACCCTAGGTTTATAATATACCTGGTGCAGATAAAATTCTTGCCTGAGCTGGGTCTTTCAGTTCATTGAGCCATTGGATAACCGAGAGAGTTATCACATTCTGAATGAATGATGGTACTGGTTGCCATCTTTGGTTTGATGGTCATTCTTACTCATGCCTGTTCTCAAGAAGGCTTTTATATGCTTTTGAAAATATTTTTTTCTTGAACAATAATGGGGAATCTGCTTGAAGTTATAAAATTTGTGGATGTCCAATATTATCCTTTTGTATTGGAATGTCTGAGACTGAGGCCACTCAGAGTCTTTATGGTATGAGCTTAAGGATTTTTTTGTTGATTGCTGCCCTCTGATATGCAAAGTGAATTTAAGTGGACGTCTTTTTCATAAGAGGGCGGCATCTTGTCTGTCTTCTAATTGTTGGAAACACAATTTTTGTTGATACTAAAATAGGAAAGAACAGAAAAGTTGGAGGAAATTACTTCGAGCAGTAGTGCTGCAAAGAGTCCAGGAAAATCAAATTGAAACAATCCGTGTACCAGCACTACTGTATGATATGAAAAGACAATTGACTATTCATGAAAAAAGTATTCCCCAGTTTTTGGATTCTCATTTCTTTATGTAAAAAAAGTTGGATCAAAGGACTCGTGTCTGTACCCTTTCCGGAGAACTGCTCCTGAAATGAAGAATTATGTGCTATTGTTGCTAAGCTGTTATTATCCAACTCTGATGGGTCTGTTGACATTTAAGAATGTTTTGCATCATGTTGGAAAATAATATTTTGCAGCCCATTGAAGGCCTTAACTTCTTTAGTTTCCTATAAATCTCAACATCTATGCTTATCGATTAAAGTAAACACTTCAACTATTTGACTAGTATTTACTTATATTTGTTAACCTCGGAAAAAACTAGATTATTTAGCTTAAACCCAACTTTGTCCTGAATGGATACCGTTCATGTAAAATATGCGTTAGTTAATTCTTATTTGCATCTTGTCATTGAGTGGGAGTGGTGCCAGAATTAGGTGATAGTTATTTCTTAGTCTCTAAAATGTCTCTGCTACCTATGTTTGTTCAATAGGTTCGAGCTGGTTGTTTCTCGGAGATTTCACCTAACTCTTTGGCTGGACATCCACTTCTGAGTTTCGTTTTCAACTCATTACAGGTAATATGTATTGCTAAATATTTTAAAAACCTAACATGCATTGGTAATATTCTAATGGTGTCTTCATGCTGCTTCAAGTTCAGAAGTTATTAATACCCAGTTATCTACTCAAATGGTTAACAGGTTTCGTCTTCATTTGAACTAGCTATTGAAGTTCTCACCGAACTTGTGAGTCGGCATGAGGTAAATATTCATTTTCTTGTAAGCGACTTATGTGAACACTCTTTATTTATATTAAGGAAAAACAGAGAGAAGGAATGGAAAAGTAAGTACACTATCCCCATGTATTGGACATTTGGAGTGTGAAGTAACAGAGCATGGGTGGTCCTACTCTGGATAGACGAATATTACTGATGAGTCTGGCTCTGACCAGGTTAAAAAATCTGAGCATCCAACCGGTGGCGGAGCAAATATTTTCGCCAAAGGTGTTCATACTTCTATGATGGGGGTGGATGATTTTTAAGGAAAAACATTGTAATTATTTTTTTAATTTAAAAACAACAATGTCAAACACTAGATCATGTCCTTGGCTTGTTTTGATTAATTAAAAGGGAACTTCCTTTTCTTTTTAACAATAAAAGAGAAATTTTTTGATTTTTTTTCAACAACAAAAGAAGACTTTGTTAAAGTGAAAAAAACTGAAGTGTAGGAGCCTAGGGGCGAACCCAAGCCTCCCGAGGAAAATTTGTATAGCTTGATCCGCTGAGCTATTTGTCTCTTTTGTGTCAAGGGTGTTCAAAAATTAGTATATATTCAAAATTATCTGTGTTTATCCTATATATTAAGAAAAATTTTCCAATAGAGGATGTACATCTGGCCACCCTTGAGTGTGTAGCTCCGCACCTGCATCCAACCCCAAACCTCAAGTCCTTAAAAGCTCTATAACTCATCCCAGACGTATATAAGTTACCACCCTCACATTTGATCGAATTTCGAAGTTTCGCACACGTGTTTCATGTTTACTATTCAAAGAATAGGGCAGCATTATCAAAGCGAAATCACAAAAAAGCTTTGAGGTCCGTTGGGGCGTTTAGCGCAAAGTGCAAAGAAAGCATGGGCTTTAATGAAAAAGGTGCGAAGGGATAGGAGAGCTACTGATGTAATAGAGAAAGATTTTATACACTTGAGAGAGGAGCTCTTTTCCTTTATTTCTTTTTGGTGTTCTCATGAGGTTATTGAGTATTGATGATTTGGTGTCCTTTGTAGAAAATCATGTATTTGTGTAGGATTTTCTACTTTTTTGTATACTGTAGACGGGCTAGTTAGTGCCCTTTCATTAATAATATATGTGTGTGTGTGTGTATATATATATATATATTAATATGGTAACTTCGTATTATATCATAAGAGTACATGGGTTGTACTCAAACCTCATACACAAATGCACTCCAAAATCCACTGCTCTATTTCTATATTAAGTCTAAAACATTAACTATAGAGACAATGTCATTTGAGTATAGTTGATTACACCAAAAACATAACAAGTAGACGCAATTTAATTTAACTTCCTGCACACTTTTCTATGCCTTCAAAACATCTGGAGTTTCTCTCTTTCCAGATTGCCCACCAAATTGAAGCAGGGATAATTCTTTATCTAATTCTGTCTTTTGCAAGGACACTTGCCTCCTCCCAGCTATATAAGGCCTCAGTGACCCTCCAAGGTGTAGTCCAGGATAGCCTTTGAGACTCACGAAGATCCTCAAGAGCTATATTTGCAGTGTAGAATTAGATGATTTACTGTTTCAAGGGTTCCCCACAAAGGAAACATCTAGAGCATAAGGTTATCCCCCTATTTTTTACATTATCTTGGGGCAGGGCAGCTTCCTTGGCTAGCAGCCAGATAAAGCATGAAATTTTGTGTGGAATTTTACACTTCCATATTTTTTTCCAGGGCCAAGTGTAGTGTTGCTGGCTTGATTGATCCATCATTCTCTAAGCTGAATGTACGTTGAATTTCCTTTTTTGTTGCCTTTCCACTAAAGCTCATCCTTATTTGTTTGGGTTCCAGTAAAGTGTCCAACAATGTTGAGGACTTCTGCCATCCTTATTACTTCCTAGTCATTTAGTTGTCTCCTAAAATTAACATTCCACCCCTGTGGTGTCCATAGTCCTGCAATATTCTTTTGTTGGAACAGGGCCAGATTGTAAATATCAGGGAAGAGGGTTTCCAGGTTGCCTTTTCTCATGCCATTCATCTTTCCAAAATTTGATCTTGACCCCATTCCCCACTTTCATCTTGGTTTTGAGGTTAACTTCCTCCCAAAGAGCTCTTATTGATTTCCATAAGCTGGTCCCATAAGGTGTGGTCACAACCTTAGTCATCCAACAGTCTTCATCCTCATATTTGGCCCCTATCACTTTTTCCCAAAGTGTTTGGTTTCCATTTGAATATTTCCACAACCACTTCATTCTAAGTGCTTTGCTATGAACCTTCACATTCTGTATACCCAGACCACTATTCTTCTTTCCAGTTGTGACTGATTTCCATTTTACTAGATAGAATCCTCTATTCTCTTTATTTCCTTGCCACAAGAACTTCCTCCTTATGCTGTCTAGTCTTTTAGTGATCCCTGTTGGGATGGGAAACAGAGGTAACATGTATGTTGGAAGAGCATCAAGGACTGAATTGATGAGGGTCAGTCTCCCCCTCCCTTGACAAATACTGGGTTTTCCACCTGGCCAATTTCTTCTCACACTTCTCTAACACTCCATTCCAATTTTCTATGGAATTGCATTTTGCTTCCAATGGCATACCCAAATAAATGGTAGGTAGATCACCAACTTTGCCCCTAGAATTGAAGCTAGCCAGTTCATATTATTAATAAAGAGATGTGTATCCCAGACACCCCTTATTAAACAGAACCAAAATCACCCTTAAGAACTTCAATTGGTCTTCCTCGTCTCGACAAAAAAATCAGTTTATCATTTGCATACTAAAGATCTGTCACTTCCAAGCTTTCTGTTTCCTCTCTAGCCAGCTCAAAGCCTTTTAGCCAACCTCTCATATTAGCTATTTTGATCATGTTATTGAGCACCTCCATAGCTATTAAGAACAGAAAAGGAGATAGTGGACCACCCTGCCTGAGCCCTCTCTGAGATTTGAAGAAACCTGCAGGGGACCCATTAATTAGGACAGAGAAGCTGACAATAGATATGCAGAACTTGATCCAGTTCAACCACTTTTGTCCAAATCCCATCACCTCTAAAACCTTCAGTAGGTACTTCCAGTTCACATGATCGTATGCTTTTTGTGAGTACTTTGGGAAGGATTTTATAAATGTTGCCTATTACACTGATAGGTCTATAATACCTTAATCCTTGACTCCTATCTTCTTTGGAATGCGAACAATGAAAGTGGCATTTAAACTCTTCTCAAAGACTTGCTGATCATAGAATTTTTGAAAGGTGTTCATGATGTCTTTTCACCACATCCCAACACTTGATGAAGAAAGGTGTACCCATCTGGACCAGGAGCCTTATCAACTGCACATTGCTTTAGACAATTTAGTTCTTCCTTCTCCTCAAACTTGCCTTGTAGGGTCATGTACTCCTCTTCAGTCAACCGTGGGCATTGAGCACTATGATAAGAAGGCCTCCACTGATGTGTTTCTCTGTATAGGTTCTTATAATATGCTACTACCTCCCTTTCAATTGTATTTTTATCTTGTGTCACCTCTCTTTGTATGCTGAGTTCATGTATATTGTTATATCTCTTGTGAGCATTTGCTATTTTGTGGAAGAATTTGGTATTTTTGTCGCCCCTCCTTCAACCATAGCACTCTTGACTTCTGTTTCCATGAAACCTCCTCTTTTTTGGCCAACTCCTCAAACTCAAGTAGAATTGCTGCTTTTTCTGTTGTTTCCTCTTCAGTGAGACTTCTGCTCTCCCTTTCTGAGTCCAGTGCTTCTAACTTCTCTAGGAGTCTCCTTCTTTGAATGCTCAGATTTCCATCTTCCTCCCGTTTCCAATCCTTTAGTTTCAGTTTCAGTGCTTTAAGTTTGCAAGCCAGAACATAATCAGGTCTTCCTGTGTAACTGAAGGAAGCCCACCACTCTCTAACTCTATCCACAAATCCTTCTGATTGTAACTACCAGTTTTCAAACTTGAAAAAACTTTTATTCTTCTCCCAGCAACCACCGATTAGAGCTATTGGTATGTGGTCAGATCTCAATCTTTGGGGGGCAATCTGTTTCAGATTGTTGAAACTGTCATCCCACTTTTTATAAATCAATATTCTATCAATTCTAGAGGCTGCTACCTGTTGATCTCCCTTGAACCATGTATATGTGGCATCTTCTAATTGCAGGTCAACTAGTTCCATGTCCTCCATAAAATCAAAGAACTCCCTCATGCCCCTAGTTCTTTTGTTGCAGTTCCTTTTAACAGTTTGGAGTGTACACTCCAGATATATGGCAGCTGAAATTTTGTGCTTACTATTCAAACTTACATGTAATAGAGTAAGTACCAATTTCCAAAATCTTCCCCTTCCATGCCCTCTCATCCCACATTAATAGAATCCCTCCTCTTGTATCACTTGCTTCTAGATAGGCATGTCTGACCCATCTATCCCCCTAAATCTGCTTCGCCAACTCTGCGATGTTCCCTTCTAATTTAGTTTCTTGGAGACAAACTATGTCTGCCCTCCATTCAACCAACAAGCTATGCGCTATCCTTCCAAAAGCTAGCTCAAAGGAAGGAGGATTGCCTAAACCTTATAAGGAGACCACCCATCCCATTAACCACCAATGTGGGACTTTGTGTCTCAAGACTCCCTATTGTTTAATCCCCTAACATTCCATGATACTAGCTTAAAATTCATCATGTGTGGGAAATTATGTTCCTCCCCTTATTTCTGCTCCCCGAACTTCTAAATTTTACATCAAAAGCTACAAGACTTTTGAGCTCTTGTGCACCCTGAATCCTGCTCTTCTTGATTGCTGTGTCCTGCTCCATTCTCTGCACTTGTGGACAGATATCTATTTGTTGTAGTAATTCTGTTGCCTCCTTTTCATGTCCTTGAAAGTCAATCCCAAAGATTTTCCCCAACCTAATCAAGTTCTGTGTCACCCAGGTGGAATGCATATTTTCTTCATCTTGAGACCTTCGTTGTTGTTGTAGTAATTCTGTTTGTTGGAATTGGTTCCTCCATACCCCACTACTAGATCTCATTCTCCGCACTTTTCTACAGCTATCTATTTGTTGTAGTAATTCTGTTGCCTCCTTTTCATGTCCTTGGAAGTCAATCCCAAAGATTTTACCCAACCTAATCAAGTTCTGTGTCACCCAGGTGGAATGCATATTTTCTTCATCTTGAGACCTTCATTGTTGTTGTATCATTATTGGAATTGGTTCCTCCATACGCCACTGTACTAGATCTGTATTTGCGGTCTGTATTGCTAGCCCAATCTCCCCTGATTCTGCGGTTCTTCCACCATAGCCCTTACCTATGGAATTAGGTTCTTCCTCTCCTGTTAACGTCAAAGTTCCCCTGTTTTCTTCCTCCGATGGCTCTGTCACCATTTTCATGTTCAGATTCTGCTTTTCTTCGACTGAATTGGCCTCATGCAGGGCTGTTGTGTTGTTAACCATTTCATGGTCCTTTTGGGCTTCTGTCCAGCCAAGCTTAGCTTCTTGTAAGTCATTAAAAATGATTTTTGCAGCAAAATTTGTCGGAGCCGCTAATTCTTTTTCTTCTTGGGCTTTTGTGATGGGCCCAATTCCTCTTTCTCATTTAAATATCTCATGTGCCTTTCACATGCTTCATTCCCACTCGACTTTCCAGCTGTCGAAGTACAGTCCACGTGGTAAGATGTACTGAAATCCCTAGAAAGGTGGGATTTTGGTACTGTATCGCCGATACTTACACCATTGGACCTCTGGGTAAAGCTATTCCTTGGACAAAGGACATCGTCTTCTCCGGCGACTATGTCTCCAGATCCCGACATCGTTCAAATCTGGGCTTGCTTTCTACCCAAATATGGAAATAGCATGTTATTCCATCTCAAGAGACAAATACCTCCCTCGGCATGCTTCTTCCATCGTTTTTCACCAAAATCCTAGCCCACTTTAGGTGATTTTTGAGTTTGGTTTCTTCTTCTGTCTCAATCCATCCTCCACACAGTTCCCCAATTTCTTGGAAGACCTTCTTGGACCACAGTTGCAATGGGATTCCCAATACTCGAATCCAGGTTTCTTGTATTGTTGTAGAACTAGGAGTGCACCCTGTTGTTGGACTCCACCAGTCAAGACGAAATCTGCTACTCTTCCACCTCCATCGGCCTTGGATGATCAACTCCACCATGTATCTATTGGGGGATTCGGAAAGGAACATTTCACTGTTCAATTCATAGATGTTAACTCTAAAGGTCTTTTTCCAATTTGCTGAGGACCACTTCCTAATATCCGCCAGGAAGATGATGAAAGAAGTTGAAAGATGATGCTGAGGTCAGTTACGAGCAAGAAAACTGTGGAATGGATATCTTTCTGTCTGAGAGAGAGAGTTGTGTGGAGTCCAACAACAGGGTGGAATGGATAAGTTGTGGAGTATGGAGACCATATGCTGCTGAAGAGGGATAAAATGAAACCTAGCTATAGGGACTTCATAAAGAAAAATAAATAAGTTGGTATTGTATGTGTAAGGATGCAGAGAAGATGTGAATCATTTGCTGTGCCATTGCTCGATAGCATATTTGTGGTGTACCATGTGAGACATGTTTGTGGTGGGATAGTACCAAAAACTAAGACAAATGTTAGCAAGATGGAAGTCCTGAAGTATGAAGCAACAAAAAGAGCGCGGGATATAGTTCTGTTGGCAACCATGTGAACTATATGAAAGGAAAAAGAAGCATATTTGAAAGAATTGAAAATATATCTGTATTAGTATGATGATTGGGTACTATTACAGGCAAATCATACTTAATAATATTCTCTTCTTTTGGTATGCTTATATTGTTTGGGGCATTCTCCCTTCAAACATTAAAATTACTTGTTTCATCAAAAAATAATTAATATGAGATCCATCTGGAAGATTTACACCAAAAAATTGGCCCAACTTAATCCTTCTTATTTGGATTTTAAGCCAACCTTTTCTATTTTTGCTTTTGCAGTGTATACCACAAGTTTTGCTATGCAAAGTTGGATTTCTTAGGGATGTGCTTCTTCTCCCAGCTCTTAACAGTGGAGACGAGACTGTGATAAGTGGTCTTGCTTGTTTTTTATCAGAAATTGGTCATGCTGTAAGTATTTTAAACTTTGAGCTGGAATTGATTCTTGCTGCCAAATCGACTAGATGGGTTCTACCTATGCTTCAACAGTTTAGCGTCATGGATCTCTGAAAATTATTAGTTATTTTTCTCTTGTATAATAGGCTCCGTCTTTGATTACTGAAGCTAGTCCTGAAGCATTTGTACTGACAGATGCACTCCTGAGGTCAGATGTCATTTCTTATATTTCTTTTGTGTGTTGCAAGCATCTCTCTCTTTTTTTTTTTGGATGAGGTAACAACAACAACAACATACCCAGTGTAATCCCAAGTGGGGTCTGGTCTATTATGCATCTCATCTATTATGTATTTCCTACCCATGCAGTAACTCAACCATATTATGAAACTCTTCCATCTCCCAACCCTATAGGTTCCTCTTGAATCTCCTATCCTGATGAACTTACCCCTGATGAGACCTACAAAATTGTTTGACTATCATATCTTTTTGGTAAGAAACTTAAATGTTAGGAAATACTTACCTCGACTTGTTCGACCCGCACCACGTATATGCCAAAAACTAATCATGCTTCCATCTTCCACCCTAAAAGAGATGTGTCCACTAAATTCTTCCCACCTATATAAATTCTCCTCCATAGCCAAATCTAAACGATGTTCCAAGCTTTGTTGAATACCATGTGATATTTCACACCGAGTCCTCCCCATTTCTTCATAGACGCCACATCTCTCCAATTCACTAAATGAAACTTTCTTGAATAGAGGCATAAAATCCTGGTTCTATCATCATTTTGTTGGCTCTGTCGAAAGCATAGTTTTCTGCGATCTGAAGCTTGATTTATACTCCCTCTATTATACATTGCCAATTAAATCTACTAATTCTCCTATTCCCCCCACCCACCCACAATATTCTGTTTTCACCAAAAAAGAGCAAGCTAATTGAGACCATCTACAACAACAGCAACAACAACTACAACATTACCCCAATGCCTCAAAGGCTCCCGCCATTGCGGGGTAAGGGGGGGTCGGATGTACGCAGCCTGACCCCTATGTTTAAAAACGTAGCGC
>JAOTQJ010000049.1:28346231-28396231 GCA_025642045.1 Solanum sejunctum | reverse complement strand
CCCCCCCCCCCCCCCCCCCCCGAAGCTAGTGCATACAAGTCGCATGTATTTAGCTTGTTATAGATGTAATTAATACGAGGACTGATGAGGGGCTTGGTCTTAATTAAATACTGATCGCCGAACTTCACAAAGTTAACAATCAACCTCACTGTGCTTAGCCTTCTTTGGGATTTGATGTATATTGCTAGTCAATCTCAATGTGCTTGATATTCTCATGAAATATTGAATTTGAAGCATAATGTCGACAAAACACAGAGCGGATAAGTTCATGAATTTTGGTGTTGAACTTTCCAAACCAAGCTTGAAAAGATTGTTTCAGACCATAGAGTGACCTTACACAATTAACATACAAGGCTACGAGACTCTCCCTAAGCAATAAAATCAGGTGGTTGCTTTCATATAGACTTCTTCCTCGAGATCACCATGGAGAAAAACATTTTTAATGTCCAACTGATAAAAAGGCCAATGGAGAATAACAACCATAGATGGAAAAAAAAAGCAATATGTTATATTAGCTATGGGAGAGAAAACATTACTCTAATCCATACCAAATATCCAAGTATATCTTTTTTTCTTGGCAAAAGTAAATCTGAACAGATTACAGAAAGAAAACAATGCAGAAAAAACTCAGATCCGTCAAAAACAATGCAATGGTCATTGGAAAGTGGTCGAAATCTGGTAATAAAATATATGGATAGTCTCGAAATTAAGAGATGAAGAGATGAGTGTTTAAACAAGAAAGTCACTGTAACTGGTCGAAGCATGGTCATACGCCGGATTACTAGATTTGATGGTTGAAAGTGATCACATCTGAGAAATAGAATTATATGGGTAGAGCCGAAATTATGACACAATCCTACCGAGATAGAGAATTATATAGATAGGGTCGAAATGATGACATGACTACTGGAAAATAGAAATTATATAGTTAGGGGTCGTTTGGTACAAAAAATGAATAATGCAAGGATTAGTAATGCAAGGATTAGTAATGATGAGATTATTTTTTATCCCATGTTTGGTTTATTGCTTTCCATTTAATTTTGTGCTTGGTTTAAAATTCTCTAAAAAGTTTCCTTCCAATTATACCCTTGAACTATTATGAGATTTTTTTATTTCATGTAATTAGGTCAAAGTAGATTCTTTTTTGGTGACTTCTAACTAGTTAGGAAAATAATAATTTTGTCATTATGTTTGCTATTTTCTCACATGAATTATTTAAGAATAAATAATTGTAATCTTAATAAATTCATCACTAATAAAATGTGAATCTTTAATTTAATACAGATAGACCATCTATTATTAAAATAGAAAAATTTGGAAGTTGTAATTTTAATATAGTGTTTATATCTCACGAGGTCACTCAAATTGAGAATATATCTAACATCATTGGAGTTTATATTGTATCAGTCAAAATCACTCAACTAAAATTAGTTATAAAAAAAATTTGACATGTCAAAGTATTTTTTTGTGTATTACGTAAATATGAAACTACAAATAAATAAAATTTAAAAATTTGACATGGTAAATTTATTTATTTTTATATTGTGAAAATATGAACCCACAAATAAATAAAATTTGCAAGCTAGTTTATTTAAATAGATTTACTAGTACAAAACTACAAATATAAAATATAAAATCAAGAAATCAAAAAAATGTAAAAGAATTTGATGGATATTTGTGTCTTTGTGTATTTAATCTCATGGTATTAATCCAATATACCATGTATGTAGTATTAGCTGATACCGTGGATTAGTTATACATGGTCCAAAATTTTTAGCAAACATGGTACTAATTAATACTACTAACTAATCTATGGATTATATCCCCTAATCCATCCTACCAAACACCCTCTTAGGATTATATTAACGGCATGACCCTACTTAAGAAGAGAAATTATATGGATAGGGTCGGATGATGGCACGACCAAGCACAAATAAGAGAGTAGTCACTGAAAGATGGCACGGTGCTACACATGAAAAATTAGTCACCGGAAAGATGGTACAGTGCTACACAAATCAAATATGAGAAAATAGTCAATCTCGGATGGAGCCAAAGATTCACTATTTTTTGGCCTTGGGGTATGATGGAATAAAGCAAAATGACTTTTTAAACTGTCTACGCTTCTTTCAATTGTGAAGTAGCAGTTAGTCAATGCAACTTTCGACGCTCATTATGGGTCATTTGGAAACAGTCGCGCTATGGTTTTGAACATAGGGGTTAGGCTGCGTACATCGGACCCCCCCTTACCCCGCAATGGGCGGGAGCCTTTGAGGCATTGGGGTAATGTTCGTTGTTTAGTCACCAGAAAGATGCATGGTGCTATGCACATAAGATGCGAGAAAATAGTCACCAGAAAAATACACGATGATCCAACTTTTGCTAACATAATCGTTGGTCAGACAGGTAGCATATATGGGTAGCCACCCGTCGGCAGCGGAAGCTCGTTGATTCTCTACCAAGGTTGTAGAAGCTCTGATACCATGTGAGAAATATTCAATAAGAATATTATTGAATTGTCTTTTGATATTATTACAAAGAGACCCTATTTATAGGATATTATTTACTATTTCTATTTTTACTATTATTTCTGTTCCTATTCCTCTTCTAAGTAGGATTGTATATACTTATTCGTATTCTAATAGCTACAAACTTGTAAACACTACCAATGAGACTAATAGGTCTAAAGTCTTTGAGTTAAATTGCACCTTTTCTTTTGGGAATAAGTGCAATAAAAGAAGTATCGAAAGACTTTACCATGTGACAATTACTATGAACATGACTGAGGTTTCCCATAATATCCCTTTTTGATAATCTCCCAACATCTCTGATAAAAAGTCATTGTGAATCCATCAAGACTGGGGGTTTTATCAGGGGAACAAGAATTAATAGCATTCAAGACTTCTCATTAAAAGCATGTTCAATGGTCTCTCTCTCTTCAGCATTCAAACTTCCCATACTGTCAAAAGTTGCAGAAGGTCTGCAGTTCTCATTTTCAGTGTACAAATCTTGATAGAAATGAAGAACCACCTCTTTCACCTGTTCTTCGTCTTCAATGATTACATTCCCCACTTGTTTACTATCGATGTGTGATTGTACCTTCAATGAGAATTGAACACTTCTTTTGAAATATTTAGTTTTTCTATCCCCTTCTTTCAACCTTAAGCACCTTTATTTTTCTCAGCAAGAAGTTTCTTCATCCTTAGCTAACTTTTGGATCTCTAGTTCCAGCTGCATTAAGTTGTTCTTCCCTCCGATTATTCACTCTCCCTTCTGTCGACTGTTCCAGAATCAACTGCTCCTCCATGGCTTTGTTAATTCTAGAACTTGATTTGCCAAAGACCTCCCGTGCCAGGGTAGTGACTAAGTATCGCTACTCAAAAGGAGTGGAGAATTTAGACCTTGGAGAGCCATGAGTGGAGGGTTCATGAAGCAACGAGGGAAAGGTCAAGGGTCGAGAGTGAAAGAGACCGCAAGTAATCAGCTTCATCATCGGCATCATCTGTGTGGTTTATAGAGAAAGCAGCCTCCCCAGAGTTTTCCACTATCGTACCCATCGCTGAAGCATGCTTCTGACTGCCTTCATGAGTGCTCCCAGTAGTCGGTGCCTTAGTGATTTTAATAATAGGCAATTATGCTGGCACAACTGCCATCCATTCTTGACTAACCTTCCCTTTAGAAATGATTTATTTAACTCATTATAAAAAATGGATTATTATTTTTTTAAAGAATGGATAACCGGCAAGTTAAAAATGGATTCCATGAATGAAGACTACCAATACAATTTGCATTTTTTCCGGTCTTCCCTATTATTCAAGAAGTGACTTTAAGAATTTGCAGATTAAAAATTACAATATGCTTCCCTAGGTTTTCTGTATCTCTCCTTTCTCTTCTCTTTGGAACTTTTTTCCATTTTTCTTTTACTCCTTTTTTTTTCCTTTGATTATATTTTTTAATATGATAATACTTTTATTGATGTTTGAGACGAACAACACCCAATATACATACATAAGAAATCTTATGAGTGCTCCAAAAGGAAATAAGAGTACTATTGCTTATTAAAGCTCATCTCAACTCTATCAAAAGCTCTTCTTTCCCTCCAAGCTACGCACATACGAGCTAACGATGCAAAATTTCCTGCGCTACGTCTTCTCCTACTTTCATAACTCTTAGCAGACAAAACCTCTTTTATCGTACCTAGCATGGATCATAAAATTCCAAATCATATAATTCTCCCACCATAATTTCAATGCCAATAGACAATGAACGAGGAGATGGTCGATAGCTTCACCCGCACCCTTGCACATAAACACCAATTGACAAAAGTGACCCTCCTCACATTCTCCATCATCATGATCACTCTTTTAGTTGCTAACATAGTTAGAAAACACTTGCCGAGGGCTTCTGCACCCCTAGGATTAGTCGAGGCTCTAAGAGACTCGGACACCCAGTGCAAATAAAAACAAAAGCATAGTCAAAAAACACTACATTTCGAGGAGGAACTTCCTCGGCACCTTGGGGATCCAAATCACCCTATATGGAAAGTCCACCTCCTCCCTATTCAAAAGATTTTCATAATAGGATCTAACCGAGAATACTCCATTATTGCCCCATTGTCGTATATATTATTTACGAAGTAAATCAATTAGACTTTGGAATTCTACCATCTCCAAATCTTGAAAGTTCCTTTTGATCCTCTAATTCCAAAGCATGTGTCCATCTTATAATATTCAAAAATGTTGGCCAGTCACATCCTTCGGACATGAAATTTTGTAGATATTTGAAAACATAATGCACAATGAGTCTCCTGTGATGTGTTGAATTTTCGATGAAATTCCATCGGTACTACAAATTGATCTTGAGGAAGAACATCATGGCCCCAAAGTCTGACCATACTCCCATGAGCAGCTTGAAATATCATAGCTGCACTAAACTCTTCCTATCTCTTCATAACATATCTCCTCAAATCGCATTCAAAAGGTGAAGCGATATTTTTTTTCGTCCACACTTTTATCTACTAACAAGTTGTCTCCCCCAAAAGCATGTTCCTTAATCCCAAATCTCGTTAACCATTTTTCCTGTAAGGCTTAATTGAACACCCTTAATCTTTAATCCTTGGGCCAACCTAGCACTTGGGAGTCATGACAGTCTCCCATCTTACCAAATGAAACTTCTTTACCTCGTCTGATAAATTCTATAAAAGTTTCGTTGAAGTTTTCCCAACTTTTTTGTGCTGCAAGTCAGTGCTTGAAAGTGAGACCTCAACGCTACTATTTCCTCCCAGTGAACTGGTGAAACTCCTCAAGTAATTGCATGTCAAAACTTTATCCACCGTCCTACTAATTGTCTGCATAGCTAGAATGAACAACATGGGAGATAAGGGATCTCCGCGCCTTAGCCCTCCCAAAAATCGCCACGAATTGCTGTTATTCACTATTACTGAGAATTTAACAGTAGAGATGTAGTGTTTGATCCATCTTCATCTAACTCGAAGCCCATCTTCTACATGATGAGGCTTAGGACTCCTAATTTACACGGTAATAAGCTGTCCACCTTACACAAAATACTCGGTACTCCATGCTTTCGTCTAGAATCAAGGTGATTAGACAAAGACATGAGTCGTCTTCAGCTCAGTGCATATATGACTATAGATAGGAGAGTATGGAGGATTGGGGTAGATGATTAGTAGATAGTCGTGGAATCTCTTTTTCTGGTGGTAGAGCAGGGTTCTAGTTTGGAGCACCTATCTGTTCCTTTATCAAGATTATCTTATTCTTAATTCTATTATTACTGCTGTTTCTTTGACTTTTGTTGTCATTATTTTTGTCGTCAGTATTTTCTTCCTTCAGTATTTAAATCACAGCGTTTTGCTCTTGCATCTCTTAAAAATTGTTTTAAAAAAAATGATTTTCTTGAGCGGAGGGTATATAAAAAACCTCTCTACCCCACAAAGGTAAGAGTAAAGTTTGCATACACCCATCCTCCCCAAACCCCACTGGGTTTTACAATTGTTATCACTAAAGTAACCTTTCTTATCTACGTTTGTAAATCATTTTTAGCTTTTCTTTTTGATAGGATGTTTCATTTACTGTGACCACTGGATATGTCACAGTTTTGGTGAAAACTTGAGGTGTAAGTTCAAGAAGATTGCATTATCTTGGGCTTCTGTTTGTATCTTGTGTCTTACTTTCACTCGAAAGTAAAGAGTCTGATGTATATCTACCAGTTTTTTTTGACCTTGTAAGGCTGGTTTTACCCAGTTGAGAAGGGATGAGACGTAATGTTGTAGGGGTGACACTGCAGATTTGAGGATGTCCATCTTTTAAAGGTAGAGCGTTTGGTGGACTTTCAATGTTATACGATTGGAAGGTACCTTGTGAGGTCACTTGGGAAGTCAAGGATCTGAAAATAACATGGATATAGCAAAAATTATTTAAGCTCTTGGTATAATGATGCTCAATAATCATTTTAAATTTGGAAACATGTGTTGCCTAAGGTAATGAAATAAGACCAACTTCATTTGAGAACTACTCCATGTTTGAGATTGTTCTATTGACTATTTATCTTTGTTCAAGTTTGGTAATAGTTGTTTCTAATTTCAATAATTCTTTTCACTAGCAGCCATAGTATAATCCTGGAAATTCCTGCACAGTTTTTTCTTTAGTTTCCATTCTTGACTCAAAAAGCTAGATCAGATAATTCCAGAAATATACCAGCTGATTGTAATTTGAACCGAACCAGAGAAACAACAACTTCTTTTGATGGGACGTGTATATTTTTTTTTCTTTTTTTGCTTCACACTTGTATTTTCTTGGTTGTTCAAGTCTGTCACACCTCTTCCTTCTCATCCTATCAATAACTGGCACCATCCTTATCATGGTTAACTTCAACAGGAATATGCAAGAACTATCCATATTTAGTTTTCTACCCAGCATCTCCTTGTCATATTTTGCATTTACTGCTAAATAATGATCTTATTTGGTTGTTTCCCTTTACAAGTTTTTTTTCTTTTAACCTTTTGACAGGCTTTCAAATAGTCAAATGACTTTTGCTTTTGTATTCAATACCAGATCTTCCTTGGAGGTTGGCCCAGCAACAGTGTACATATTCCTTGGAAGGAGGTGGAAGCCAAATTGTTTGCACTTAATGCGGTTAGCACTATGAACCAAAACCTTTGTAGTAACATATGCATTGTTCTGCTCTATCTCATACTTAATGCTTCATTATACTCTCTGGGTTTTACTTATTAGCATTTGGACAAGGTCAGAATCTAAAGCAGAAAATGAGAAGGAAAAACATAAAAGACAAACAGAAGAGAAGATAAACCATGAATTCCTTTCTCAAAATCGCAGGAACAACAGCATGTTTTATATTTATAACTGATATTGCAGCAATCAGCCTTGAATAGTTTTTGCCATCTTTTTTTGGTAGAGTTGGAAGCATGATTCTAATGAGACAATATCTGCTGGATGATTGTCTATACTCCTGTTATTGATATGTGTAGCATTGTGAGGTAAAAGTGTACCAGAACAGTGAGAATGCTTAGTACTTAACAGCATAGAACCTTGACACTATTTTCGATGCAGTATGAACTCATGCAGCTAGAGGCGAAGGCTCAATAGTTGTAGTTAACACCCACTTTTAATTGCATCTATGCACTAGGTGAAAGCAGATCCCACTTATATCTGGTTATAAAGCTTGTATGCTTAAAACTGTCGTTAATGAAAATTATTAATCACTTATTTTCTGTATTTGGAAGTGCTAAAATAGTGTTTTTAAAACCAAGTTCTTGTAGTCCAAAGCTGAATTGTGTAATAATTAGAAGTTGAATTATACCTGGTGGCATTTTTATTCATATCCTCATAAAATTGTTTGACAAATTTAAGGTCATGATCTATTCCTATGACTTCACTGCGTATGTTGTTGTTGATCTCTTCCTATGACATTTTTGACAATAAAATCCCACTAACTGAAATCTCTGTCAAAATATTTACTTCATCTTACATTATGTGTTTGAATATTTCCTTAAACCCTCAAGTAAATGTCCAAAATATATTTTATTAATAATTCGAAGTTATTTTACTAAATCACCAAATGGTTTCCAACATTTGTATAATCATGAATTTATGCTACCGATCTATCAATGGTTTCCAGACCTCACTTGTGGGATTCCATTGGGTATGCTATAGTTTATCTGTCTTTATAAAAGCCATCACAAAAGGAATTATTTTTCTAATATTTAATTCTGTGACCATTTCATCTGAAAGCTTAAGTTAGAGGGAGGATTATTTACTTAAGAGTTTATTTGGTTTAGCTTAATCTAAGTAGTTTTTTAAGCACTTAGGGGCCGTTTGTTAGGAGGTATTAGACAAAATAATCCATGCATTATGTGTGGTATTATTTAATACTATGTTTGATAGGATTTTATGCCTGGGTATAACTAATCCATGTATTAATTAATACACCCTACATGGTATTAACTAATACCTTCCATTTGGTGGTGTTAGCTAATACTTTCTATTTTATACCATGGGATTAGATATGTAAAGATAAAAATATCACTTAAACTCTTTTACATTTTTTTTTATTTTCTTGATTTTATGTTTTATATTTGTAATTTTGTACTAGTAAATTTATTTAAATAAATTAGTTTACAAATTTTATTTATTTGTAGGTTCATATTTGCATAATATAAAAAATGAATAAATTTACCATGTCAAATTCTTAAATTTTATTTATTTATGGGTTCATATTTACATAATATACAATATACAAAAAATATTTGTTTCATGTCAATTTCTTTTTATAATTCACTTAGTTGAGTGATTTTGTTGATACAAAGACCTAATTAATTGATTTTATTGATACAAAACAAAGTGCAATGACTTATGTTAGATAAATTCTCATAGTTGAGTGACCTTTTAAGATATAAACTCCATATTAAAACTACAACTTGCAACTTTTTATGTGTAAATATAGATGATTTATTCATTTTTACAATTGTTTACCATCTTTTTGATTTTAAAAATAGATTGTCTATCTCTATTAAATTGAAAATTAACGTTTTATGAGTGATTAATTTATTAAGATTACAATTATTTATCCTCAAATAATTCAAGTGAGAAAATAACAAACATTACGACAAAATTGTTGTTCTCCTAGCTAGTTAGAAGTCACAATAAAATAATCTATTTTGACCCAATTACATGAAATAGAAAATTCCATAATAATTCAAGGATATAATTGGAAAGAAGTTTTTTATAGAGTTATAAACCAAGCACAAAATTAAATGGGAAGTAATGAACCAAACATTTGATAAACAAATAATCCCTGCATTACTAATCTCTGTATTGCTAATCCTTGCGTTATTCATTTTTGTACCAAACAACCCCTGACTGTTGAAAAGCACTTCTTATTATTTTGGCTAAATCTATGAATAAACAATTATGTGTTTGAATAGAAGTGCTAAAGCTGAATAAGTTGTTGATATGTTTGGTAAAATGGTGCAGATAAACACTTCTCTGTTAAACTGATGGAAATGTCTTTATAGCTGTTAATAGTAAAATTGAGCTTCAAACTTCCATATCGCCTTTCACCTGGCATTTTGTTTCCTCCCGCTAGATCTATCTAATACACCTGTAAGGAAAATGTGATATCCCTTAGTACCTATATGTCATTATATGTGTCATATCCAATTGTGATATACCTATATATCTTCTGTACATGCAATAGTTGTCATGGTCATGTCAATTTGCGCAAACACAATATCTAGATCTAGTTTAAAAAATACTCGATTAAAAAGATGATTATTTGTCAACCCGAAATCGGGTGTGATGGCACTTGCCTTTAACCTACCAAGACAAGTCAACCTAAACAAGATATAACACAATAATTCAGAAGATAAAGTGGAAGTAATAATCTAAATATATAAGGATAAGTAATAAGAATAAAAGGGTCCACAAATTAAAAACCAACCCAAGACTCGTGTAACATGTAAAAGTCTCTACTACAATAGAATTTGGAAAAAATATATAATTATGAAATGTCTTTGATTCTCAACTATAACAAAAACAGTAACTAGATAGAAGTCTGAAGAGTCCATTGAAATGGACAAGTTGCTACCGCTCAGATTATCTCAAGACTTGGTCCAAAATAAGAGAGGAGCATCAATCGGACCAGCGCACACAACCGACACACAAGTATAGAAGCAGGGTGAGTACCAGACAACACGGTACCCATCAAGAAGATCTAAACTCAGTTAGGGAACAAAGAACACAAGTAGGCCTTCCACTCTAATGAAACCTCCATAACTACAATCTACACTCAGAAAAATTAGCATATAGAATATCCATATCCATAATACAAGTATATAGTATATCATCAGATTGTTGTCAACAATTTACACGTATAGAATTAACCATCAAATCAAACTCCATACAAGTATTCACATTAATCCAATTAAATCAAATGGGATGTAATGAAGTGCAAATGATATAATATGATGTCAAGTAATTATGATGCATGCTTGTCTTAGGATACACATTTGCTAATGTAATCATACCTGAACCTATGAAGGCGACACATGGACCATGTAACAATCATCATTGCTTGAAGAGACCTCGGTCTTATTCTCAATCTCATACTCAATCTAGCCAGAATCGTTTTCCATCGACTTTTCATCAATAGTGGGACTTAATCAATGTTTCATTTTGACACAATAGTCACTTTCAAATACACATGAGAGTATGCAAAGAGGCCACACAATTCGTATATTCAATAATCAAGTCAATCAATCTCATCATTCTTTCAACAATAGAATCATCATCAATTGAGCCATTCGCTAGTAATATCACATTCTTTTTGAAGTTTTCAACAATGAACTTATCATCATCATTCAAGAAAGCTTATCTAAAGTCAATATTTTTACTAGTATTCTTCAAAAATTTCACCACAATATCAAGATTATACAACACTTGTTTCAATATCATAATTCACAATTCTTTTCAATGGGGATCACATAATCAATATCTCAATATAAGGATCAATATCATCAACCAACATTTCTTAATACTCAAAGTAACATCAACAAGTATACACCAAATCAAGTAATTACATACTACCATATAACTATTTTATTACCTCGTCACTTTTGTTAAGTTGTTTCATTAACAATTCACCCATTTCGGAATCCCTATTACTCCCAACACAACAACAACATCCCCAGTGTCATCCTATAAGTGGGGTCTGGGGAGGGTAAAATGTACGCAGACCTTACCACTATCTCATAGAGATAGAGATACTGTTTTCGGGAAACTCTCGTCTCAAGAATCAAGCCTCATAAGCAGAAAATACTAGATATGAAGAAAGGGAAAGAATAGAAAAAGAACGAATGACTAATAATTAAAGCAAATGATAGTATGCAAATATGAAAAAGTAACAGTAAAAAAGTTAACAAACAGGTAACAAATATAAGACGGATAATGGCTACATAGGATAAAACTGACTACTCCTACTAACCTACTATATCACTAGGCCAGACATCATTTTACCCTCACTAACCCATTAGCCTGCTATCCTATTACTCCTCGACACACAATAAGAAAAAAACAAGGTTCAATGAACTTAACAAGGTTTAGGAATCCATCACCCTCAGTAAAATCAGAAAATCAATTCAACACTTGAGTCTTTCCTTTCCGATTTGTATCCGAAAAACACCACGATCTATTCAAATGATGATTCACAATTAAATTCCAAGACTAATGATGTCAAAATCATGAAATCTTGGAAAAATGGGCAAAATTTGAGTCTTAACTTTCCGATTTGTATTCAAAAAACACCACAATCTATTCAAATGATGATTCACAATTAAATTCCAAGACTAATGATGTCAAAATCATGAAATCTTGGAAAAATGGGTAAAATGTCTCAAAAATCCAATATTGAACAATGAGGTTAAAATTGGAAAATTTTTCATTAAAATGTCTATCAAGTTGTTAAAAATCCATTGGTGAAAATCGTTTCAAAGACGAGTTGAAATCTATTCACAATCACCATTTTAATTAAACTTGAGTTCTTGAACAAAAACCCCAAATACCCCATTCGAGACTCCGACTCAAATCTGAAATATTTCTGGAAAAATACCTTACCAATGTTTAGAAAAGTTCAAATATGAAATTTCATAATAAATAGAGCTAAAAATGACCTTGAAATCCTCAATTTATCAAATTTTACCTTTATCGTAAAAATTCCAAACTATATGCGGTTAATATGATGAAAATAATTGATGAATCAACATGTTTATACCAAAATCAGTTTATCTATAAGGATCCTTATTATACCTTTTTCATCAAAAACAAAGTTCAAATGAAGAAAATTTCAGTGTTCTTCAAGAAATTTATGGATAGAGACAAAACCAGACACAAAAAATCAGGAGAGAATACTGAAATGAGGGTTGACAAATAACCACCTTATTAAATTGAGAGGAGTGCAACAAGGATCCCATTTTGAGCTCTAGAACTCCCAATATGCTCAAAATACCCAATGAACAATAAATGTTAGCATAATTGTAGGTACTTGTCTCTTATTAGTTAGACATAGTTAACTAGAGCTCCATGCAGCCCTTTTGTGAAGATATCACCTAACTGTTCTCCTATCATGATATGTCTCATCGAGATAATCTTCTGTTATATTTTTTTTGTTACCAACAACATATCTGGTGAAATCTCACAAGTGCGGTCTGGGGAGGGTGGTGTTTATGCAACCTTACTCCTACCCTGTGAAGGGACAAATTAGAAGCATCATAGAAAGCATCATGATTGCCACGCTACAACTTAACAGGTTGAGTGATCTTGAGACTATCTCATCTATCAACTGCATATCTACATTACCTCGCACATGGTTTGTGACATAGCTCATTACTTTGATTCAACACTAGATCAGAGGACTACCGCTACTTTTTTACACCACACTGAATTATCTCCAAGACCTGTATCCTCTTGTTCTCCAGAAAGCTTTAGATCCCATCTGATCTGCATCTAGAACAAACAAGTGGTTTCTATAGAACAGACTACGACAGGTGTTCCTTTGAAGTGATACAAGGTTTGGCTCAAAGTCTCCCAATGATTACTAGTTGGAGTAGACATGAAGTTTCAGACTACACTGCCCAAGTAACAAGTGTGTAAGATGGCTTTAACTTCCCAGCTCATCTCCTGTGCATCTCAAGATACTTAAACACCTAAAGATCTTTAAACAATGAACTCCTTCTGATACGTCACTAGTGCACTGCTAGGCTTATCACCTGATTTTTCTATTTCAACTAATAAATTCAGTCATTGTTCATCTGAAATGAAAAGGTACGTTTCTTGTACATTGTGACTCCAAATACCCAAAGATAGTTAACAAGCCTTTTTCTTATTTTTGAAACCAATTTTTTGTTCAATACTTTATCATTGTTGGAATCACTTCAAAATCTTATTTATACTTTCTTTCGTTTCTTGAAACTAATACAAAGCATCCTAGGTGTGCTCAAGCTGGCTAGGACACCACCATCATAAAAATAAATTAATATATATATGTATATATATTTATAAGTTTTTTCTTGGAATGTTTCTAAGTAATTAGAGATACAAATGCATACAATCATTATTTTCTTGAGATGTTGCTGCCAACTCTCTTCTCTCCTGCTCCACATCAGATCTTTGTCTGTGCCAGGTACGCAACCATTAAATTCACCGGCATTGAACAATCTTATGATGTAATAGTAAGTGATTGAAGTCACTCCTTCCTTTGTATGCTCTTTTGTGAACACATTGTTTCCTCAAAATATCTCTAAGCAAATCCTTCTTTACATTTTTTTGTTTTGTTATAGTAGGTACTTGATTTTCAGCTGTAGTTTGTGATCATGTACTTGTATTTTCTGAGATCTTTTTCTTTCTTGAGTTCTTGCTATTTTTAGCTAAGTTGCTTGGACTCTGGTGTGGGTGTCCGATACGGGTACGGATCTAGAGGTCGGATCCTCTATGATCAAACTTTTAAAATTCGGGGATATGGATCCATGTATGGATACGGGCGTAGGGATTTGGCTAAAGATAATTCAAATATCTATAAATAGAGTTATAAAACTTAAATTATGAGATATTTTGTGGAAAACTTGAGGAGAAAAATATTGATCAAGAGGAGAATCATGTAAGAAGATAAACAGAAAGGCTGTGACAATAGAAATTTTATATATATAAGGTATTCCATTTCTTCAATTGAACCTTAGTATTAGTTTTGATTACATAAATCGTTGAATCTGTCCAAAATTTCTCCCTCTAATTTGGTCAAACTGTCAAGATTCTTGTTGGATGCCTTTCAAAGTTCGAGTCTTTCCATTATATAGAGAGTATACACATTCTTCATCCTTAAAGATCCGTTTTCCTATCCCTAAATATCAACTATTCTATCCCTCTAAATCAACCATTTAAATCCCTCCAAATTTGCTACGCTATCCCTCCAAACCTGCTATGCTGTCATAATATTTATTTATATGATTACTACAACAAATCTATATAATTGCACGTATTTACAACATTAATGTCTACAATCATTCCCCATTAGTTCATGATTTGTGAGTTGTCCATCATACTAACATCCTCCTTCAAATTGATCCTGGTGGAGCAAGAAGCATCAATTTTCCTACTAGCAATTGATGGCATTGCCGTGCTATGAATTTTGTAAACGCATCAACAATTTGAAGATAACTGGACACATGTGGAAGAGTAATGACTCCTTTATCTACAACTTCTCGTATATAATGACAACATACTTTGATGTTTTTGATCCTCTCACGATAAATTGGATTAGTAGCAATGAATAGCACTAGTATTGTCAGCGTGGAGAGTAGGATGAGTTTGAGAAAATCCAATCTCAGCAAGTAATACACGAAGCCATACAACCTCCGAGCAAGCAGTAGACATGGGTTGATATTCAACCTCTGTTTAAGATTTTAACACATGATTTTGCTTCTTACTCTTCCAAGATATCAATGAATCTCCAAGAAACATGCACCAACCAGTGACTGAACTGAAAGCAGTAAGACAAATAGGAGAACCACCAGGAAAGAATAAATTCACGAGTAGATATTCCTAGAAGATACCGAATGAAGCGACGAGCAACCACCAAGTGGAGATGTCGGGGAGCTTGCATAAATTGACTAGTTGAACTGCAAAAGAGATGTCTAGCCGAGTAATAGTAAGGTAATTAGACTCCAACTAATTGTCGAAATATAGTTGGATCAAGAAGAAGGCCGTCTCCTTACGACGATGCTTCACATTCAATTCTAATGGAGTATCTACAGAGTAGGAATCCTGAAGACCATCCAAAGAAATCAAATCCTGAGTATATTTGTGTTAGTTTAGAAACACCCATGATGCATCATTATGAACTTCTAAACCTAAGAAATATGTAAGAGTACCAAGATCTTTCATATGAAAAGAATCTTTAAGTTGTTGTCAGAGGCTAGTGATTTATGAAGAATTGGTTCCTATAACTATAATATCATCTATATACACCAAAAGAATAACACAACGTGTAGATGCTTTTAGAAGAAATAAAGATGAGTCATATTTGCTATGTTCAAAAGAAAACTATAGCAAAGTAGATTGGAAGTTGTCAAACCAAGCTTTAGGAGCTTGTTTTAATTCATACAATGACTGCTTCAACTTGCATACATCTGATGTAGGTGCTAAGAACAAACTAGTTGGAGGTTTCATGTAAATATCTTCTTTAAGATCACCTTGGAGAAAAAGCATTTTTGACATGCACTTGATAAAGAGGGCAGCAACAATGGCAATAATAGTTTGCAACGTAGTCATTTTTGCTATTGGTGCAAAAGTCTAACTCATAGTCCATGCCATACTCCTGTCTGTTACCATGAACAACCAATCGAGCTTTGTACCTATCAAGAGTTTCATTAGAATGAAGTCTAATTAAAAAGCCCCATTTACATCCAACTGAGCGGGCATTTGAAGGACATGAAACAATAATCCATATGTTATTTTCTTCAAGAGCCTAAAGTTTTTCCTCCATTGCTTTCTGCCAACATTCATGCTTGGAAGCTTGTGAGTAACAAGTTGGAACAGAAATGTTGGATAAAGTAGAGGAAAAGCCATACCAATTGGGAGTACAAATACTCGAGCAGATGCCAAGTAGGCTCAACAAGATAAGATCTCGAAGAATTCTCATATTTTAGTTGTGCTGCAGTTTCACGTGGTGGATCAATTTCGGGATGGGGTAGAGTTGGCCTACATCGTTCATACACAAATTCTGGTTTGAACCGCTTAAAATAAGATGATAAATCCTTAGAAGTACGAAGAAGAAGAGAAAAAGAAGATTCAAAGAAATATTGATTCTCGAAGAAACAACATTTGTAGAAATAAAAAATTGGTCATAAAATGAATTATAGCAGACAAAACCTTTATGTGAAGTACTATAACCTATAAAAGCACATTTAGTTAACTGTATAGAAAGTTTATTGTGCTGAGGAGGAGATGGATGCACAAAACAAACACAACCAAATGTGTGAAAATTTTTATAGTTAGGATTTTGGTGATAAAGATGAAGGTATGGAGACTCATAATTTAGCACATTAGATGGCAGTCTATTATTTAATTAAATAGGCAACAATAGACAGCTTACACCAGTATTTAGATGGGACAGATGACTCAATCAATAAAGTACGAGTGACATCTAGAAGATGACAATTTTTACTCTCTACAACTCCATTTTGTTGTCGCATATGTGGGCAAGAGTGTTGTGATGCAATTTCTTTCTCAAGCAAGAAATTCTTGAATTCATAAGACATTCTCCACCAGAACCAGAACTTAATAATTTGATGTACGTAGAAAATCGAGTCTCAACGTAAGTCAAGAAAGTCTTTAAGATAGAAAATACCTCAGATTTGGATCGAAGAAAACATACCCATGTAAACTGACTATAATCATCTATAAATGTCACAAAGTATTTGAAATGAGCATACTAAACTATTGGTGAAATACCCCAAACATCATTATAAATGATATTTGAACACTTTGTTGCACGACTAGCAAAATTAGGAAAAGGAAGAGTTTTACTTTTGCCTAATTTACAAGCAGAACAATCAATGGAAGCAACTGAAAGTTGATTTTTATTTCTAACAAACCAGAATTTGATAACTGAGACACGACAATAGAATTTGGATGTCCTAGACACATATGTCAAATCTGTGTCTTACTAGTGGTAGAAGTATAAGCAAAAGATAGAACAGGATGAATGGAAAAGTGTATAGGAAACAATCGTCCAACTTTAGGCCTCTTCGCGATTGTTGTCCCCGACACCTGATCCTGCACAAGACAACCATTACGAGAAACATTCACATCACAATTGTTATCTACTAATTGTCCGACTAAAATAAGACTTGTTGAAAGCTTTGGTGAAACAACATCCTTGAAAGTTGGAGTAATGTCCCCAACCTTCGTATTGGCAATTTGTATTTGTGATGGACCTTGATACTTATGAACATTTTTTAGTATGCTCGTTGAGTTGGTCATATGATTGGAAGTACATGAAGCAACAAACCAAAAATTAGATGTAACATCATTACCTTATAGTCCCAATGCTGGAAACACGAGCATTTGTTATGCCATTTCTGGAGTAAGAACTTGTCCTGAAGTTGAGTTATCAATTGTGGAACCATTTATCCCAGCTTGAAAGGCATTGACCTTACGATTTTTAGGGCGTGTGGGACACTTTGATAATGTGTCCTTGTTGTTTACAATAATTACAAAACTTCTGCCACAGGTACTAGCAATATGACCATATTCCTTGCAACTCTAACATTGAGTTCTAGTGGTATCCCTGCTCTTTCCTTTACCTTGAGCAGCAAATGCAGCAGTGACATAATTTTCTTTCTTGAAAGTGTTTTCTGTGACAAGGTGTTGCTCTTCACGAAGTAATTCCTTGAAACAATCATCCAAAGAAGGAGAGGGTTCACGATTTTAAAAAAATTTGGAAAGAACCATAGATGAACTATATGAAACAAGACAACCAAGAGAAGACTCTGATAGCATGTCCAAGATTTTTGCTGAATGCCTCTCCAAGTGATAGTCTTTTCATTATATAAAGAGTATACACATTACACATTCCTGAAAGATCTGTTTTCCTATTCTAATCCTCTAAAGCAACCATTTAAATCCCTCCAAATCTGCTATGCTATTATAATATTTATCTGAATGATTACTACAACAAATCTCTCTAATTACACTTTTTTACAACTACACTTTTTTACAACATTAATGTATACAATCATTCACCATTAGTTCATGATTTGTGAGTTGTTCATCATGCTAGCACAAAGTACTCAAAACTAGTTGATCAGATCGGGTACAGATCCCACACCCACATTGTGTCAACACGGGTGCGGTAGCGAAAATGAGAAGTCCGAGCAACTTAGATTTTCAACAATCCTCTTTTGACTGTGCTGAATGATTTGATTATAGAAGAGCAAGTAATTTAACATGAGTGTTTCGTGCTTTCTTCATCTTCTTTGGCTTTCACATGTTAGGTGCATGTTCAAATCATGTTTTTTCTCTGTTAGTGATCATTTTACTGATTATGTTTTTATCTACTGTTAATTTATGAAAATAATACAAATTTTGTTATGCTAGGAAGTTCACTGTGTGATTTCTTTTCTCTTTTCAGATAGCTGAAGTTATCATGACGGAGGTCCAAGACATTGATTTCTCATTTGTTATTCACTTGGTGACAATTTTATCTAGTAGGCCACAGAATGATGCTAAGGGCTTTATGAGACTTGTATGCTTTATCTTACTCAATATTTCTTCTTTCCCTTATCATTGTCGCAAAGGGGGATGCGAGAATGGATGAAGTAGTTAGGAAGAAAGAGAAACATACTAAAAATTTTGCAGACTGATTCTGGACCAAGTATTTGCTTCATTAGGTTTGAGTTATGACAATGATTAGTACCTTCTGATTCACCTCCCCCTTTCTTTAATTATGTTCCATTTCTTTTGTTGTTGTTCCAGGTATATAAATCAGCCGCAGAGGTTGTTGCTTCTTATTCGAAGTGGATATGTTCTTATCAAACTAATGCCAGATCATTGCTGTAAGAATTCTGTTTCCACATTATTTCAAATAAAATTGAAACTGAATATACTATGCTGAAGCAGGCCAATTCTTATCAGTTTAGGCTTTGTGTTAGTTTCTGATGTATTTATAAGTTGTAGGCGTTGGTTTCAAACCTTTTTGTATTGCTCTCTTCTAGAGGTAGACACCTTAACTTGGCCTTAACACTTAAACTTGGTTAAGTTGGCCTCATAGACACGTGCAACATGCCATGTTATGGGGGCAACTTAAACCAAGTTGAGATGCCTAGATGTCACTGATGAAATCTAGGAGGGAGATAACATCATTTACAGGGGAAGGAGTGTTCTAACTAAAAAGTAAAAAGATATTAAAGGCATTTAGCTTCCACCAAATGGTTTGGAGTTGATATCCTATCAAAACATTTGTGATTCCTTTCTTGCCTGATACACCAAAATATACTTGCTGGGTTCGTTTTCTAGATTTCTTGTTGGCTTTGTCAGCTTTCCACTTTATCTATCCTTCTACTGCTTCCCTGATGTCTCTATGTATGTGAACAAAGGGGGATTAATATATAGGTTTCATATGTATGATCCCAACTTATTGAGGAATGCGGGAGTTCATTGACACTGGCACAAGCATGGCGATGCACTAGACCTTTGATCTACTCTCCATCATTGTATTTTTGTGATGATGCAATATCCTTACTCTTTCTCCCAATACTCTTGCATCTCCCTATCTTTCTTTTTCCGAGAAAAGTGATGTATGACTACAGAGAGGAGAGGCATAGATTGTCAGACAAAGATTAGTGTCAATCATTGAAAGAGGAGCGCTATCGTCTTCTAGAGAGGAACAATGTTGGCTGCCTCAGAGTAGAAGTTTTCATGGTTTGGTTTTCATCGAAACTAAATCCAAACCAACTTTATTTTTGTTTTCTTCTGGTTCGCTGTTTTTTGATTATTTTGTTTTCAGTGCACATGCTATTACAAATTTAATCCATTCAATCTATTAGAGTAATGAATCAACTTTGCCGTGAATCAATATTTGTTTAGCAGAGGTTGGACAAATGGATAGTTTTGTCATCTACTAAACATTCTAATGTGAGAAATTTTCTTTTTAATATATGATAATTATTCCCTTTCATTATTCTCTCTTACAGTAATATACTTTTAAGCCCAACCAAATGTTGATATTTAAAAGAATAATCAAATGACTCTTGAAATCTTCAATATGGATGCAAAGCTCAATATGAAACCTAAATTTGATATGTTTCATCTACCTTTAAGAATAGTCGATAAAACAATATCTCACAGTCGGAAAACAAAATACAAGACCTTAATAAAGCTTGTCTTGTGAAATTGAAAAAAGAAAAATAGATAAAGTGTTTAAACAACACATGCTAAGAAAGTGGCATACATGTAAATTCAAGCATTTAAATAAGCATAAATCTGTCCTCTATAATAGTCATTAAATATGTTATAAGCAAGGATCACTGATATGCCTAAGAAAAAATATTTTTAAGGCAGTATGATTTGATTTTGCAATTTGTTTTTTCCTTGAACACCCCTAGAGAGAGAGAGAGAGAGAAAGAGAGAGGGAGAGATGCCAGCTCATGGAAATGGGAGTTGTGCTGGTAGTGGAAAAAAGTAGTAGTTCCAGATGCTCCCAAAAGAAAAAAAGTGTTAAAAAGTCCAACATTGGAAAAAGGATGGGAAATTGGACAATCTTCCCCTCATAAGCTAGCTTTTGTGGTTGAGTTAGGCTCAGGATCCGACTTACAGCAATGCAAGGCCGTCATCTAGTATGTTATCTTTCTTTAAGTCAAGAAAGATCCCAATGCTTTGATACCATGTTAAAAAAGTAAAAGACTGAACAACAGTTAAAACTTGATTTTGACATTACAAAACATCAGCTTTTTTGTACTTAGTCTAGTACACTATGATACAGTAGTTATTCTTTACTTACAATATGTTAAGATGCGACTGCGATGGTTTGGACATGTGCAGAGGAGTACCGATGTTCCTGTTAGGAGGTGCGAGAGGTTGGTTTGGGGAGATACATGGAGGGGTAGAGGTAGACAGAAGAAGTATTGGGGGAGATGATCAGACAGGATATGACGAAATTTGATCTTACCGAAGACATGATCTTAGATACAAAGAAGTGGAGGTTGCGAATTGGAGTAACAGACTAATTGGTTGGTAGGATTAGGTGGATGTCTAGCCTGGGGTATAGTATGGTAGCAGGAGTAGTCGTATTTTATATCATGTGTTGTCGTTATTTGTCGTATGTGTGTTAATTTTATCGTATTTACATATTGTTATGTGCTTTTCGTTATTAGTCATCCTTTCTATTCCCTTTCATTTCCTTTTTGTCATATCTAGTTTATTTTGCTTATGGGTTTTTGAGACGAGGGTTTCTAGGAAACAACCTCTCTATTTCTATGAGGTAGTCGTAAGGTCTACGTACATTCTACCCTCCCAGACCCCACTTGTGGAATTCCACTGGGTATGTTGTTGTTGTATACTATAGAAATACATTATTTTTTGTTGACTTTCAACAAAACTTACGGGTCAAATGCTCTAGGGGAACAGCCCCTTATCTACAAAAGAGAGATTGTTGCTCTTACTATCTTTTCAAGGGAAATAAAATGAATGGAGTGAGTACTATGTATTTTGACTTTACTGTGCTCCTACACTACCAGAAGAAAGCTTCACCTGATGGGTCTTGGACTTTGTTTCCACAGCATATGTCCAACCTCCTTTCCATCTTCCTCTTTTGAAAACTCCCGCTCCACTTCCTCATCCATGGCTCCTATTTATTTAAAATTGATTCCCTACATCCTGTTTTTTCACTAAATACTTTTTCTACTTTGTATGATACTATGAATTGCCCTTTTCTCCTCGTACTACCTCAGACAGTCCTCGCGACCCATTTCTTCTGCAATGTTTTTTCTTCTACTTGTGACTGTGAAAGCCAAAAAAAATAAAAAATAAAAAGGGAACATTATCGACCACCATACCTCTTTCTTTTTTTTTATGTTGTGTTTGGGATGAATTTGTTGTACCTTGTCCATGATCATCTCCTATTGATGTTGTAGTGATGATCTTATATGTTATTTTCAGATTATTTCTTGCAAAGGGCATCTCAGAACCCGTATGCTCAGCAGCTTGTGCCAGTGCTTTGCTCAAGTTATGTGAAGATTCTGCCACACCTATGTATGAACATTCAAGTTTGGAGATCTTACTTTGGATTGGAGAGGTTTGTCCTATAAACTGTATGGTATCTCAAAATCTTTAACTTGAAGGTCCTTGGTCTTTGATCAAGTAATTTCGTACTGCAGTATCATTTTCAGGTTAGAAAAAACAATTTTTAGTTATTAAGACAATGGTTTGAAATGAAGGTCCGATGTTATTGACTGGATGTCAACCTACTTGTACATGTTCATAGTTTATTGAAATTTAATGAAAATTAAAATTGGAAAGAAAAAAAGCATATGTTAGTTGATTTAGAGAGTGAGTGGATTGAAAATATCCATTTCAGTATTATGACCTAATCGTTCTCTCTTTGTCTTGATAGTTTGGGTGATTGGAGGGGTGTTTAAGAACAAAAAAGTTGATAAAACACAATGAGTCGGTTGCACTGTCTTGTTTACCTTTTAATTCGTAGAGATACTTCTCGTTTCTTGGATTGGTAAGTTTGGTTTATCGTTTATTAGAGTGATAACTAAAGTGTAACTATTGTTTCTCTTGTCCTTTGTGTTTGACATGTCTTTTTTAAGAGTTTGGATGAAAGGCATTTGCCTCTAGAAGATGAAGAAAAAGTAGTCAGTGCGATTACTTTGATACTTGGTTCCCTTCCTAACAAGGAGCTGAGGAATAATTTGTTAGCTAGATTGGTCTCCCCTTGCTATGAAGCTATTGGCAAACTAGTAAGTTCATCCTCTCACTTTTCTTGTATTTCTATCATGTCATGTACTGATAACAGTCTAGAACTATATTGTGGTCCTCCAATTTCTAAAAACTAACAAAATCACCTAACTTGTTTCAAAATAGATAGTAACATAATGCTATTGATTTGATCTCATGTAATAGTTGTTACATACTATTACAATACTCCCTCGGTCCCATTTTATGTGGCTAACTTTCTTTTTTGGTCCGTCCAAAAAAAATGTTACCTTACTCTAATTGCAAAAAATTTAATTTCAAAGTTTCCGTCTTACCCTTAATGAAATGATTCTCAGCCACACAAATATTTAAGAATTATTTTATACCATAAGTTTCAAAAGTCTTCCTTTTTTCCTAAAAACACCGGCCAAGTCAAATGATGCCACATAAAATGGGATGAAGTGAGTATCCTTGTACTTTAGAATTTTGAAGTTGGAGAAATGGTTATAATTTTTGCAAATAATATTTGGTTGTTTGAATGTCCATTACCTAAAAATATCAAGATATAATTCAAACGAGATCATTTAAAGAAAAGGGGTAAAATTTGAAAAAGAAAAATATAGTTAAAGTGAAAACAAGGTTATGGGTGTTTTTCAAATTCTAAATCCAATTTTAATTTGGAAGTTTTATGGCCAAAATGGGGATATTCTAATAAAGTGAAAATTTCAGGAAAAAGTGAAATTCTCATGGCCAAATAGGTGGTTTGCCTCTACAAATCCAACCTACCATAATCCCTGCATAAACTAAAAACGTACAAGATCTTAGAATAATTGACAAAAAGATGATTCTACATGAAAAAGAGCCCAAACTTTATGTAATCGGTGTTTCATAGGTGCTTTAAACATTTGCGAAAATAACATGAATGTGATCTGCTTGTACCAAATTGTTTTGTGTTGGTTCAGATTCTTTCTTTCTATTCGTCCACATACACCCATTTGGTGCTACATCTGATGCGGGTTGCTTTATTCTCTTTTTTAGTATTTTTATACCCTTTTCCTCTGAATTTTCACCCCATAGGAATTCACTGGCATGCGCACCCCATTCAACTCACACATGTTCCATATTGTGTCGTATAATCAATATTCAATTAAGCAATGAAGTAGTAGATGATCAAAATGTTCACGTCTCCCCCTTCACATGAAACAACAAATGATGTATATGTTCTTTCACTCAAGTTCTCTTCTTTAAGTAACTTTCAACAACAACAACATTCTATAACCTGTGATTACAATCTCTTCGTGGAGGAATGAAGCAAGCTATGAGGTTCTTCTATTTCCATATACTGCATAAAATTTTTTTAATTTGAAGTCCCAAGATACTCCACAGATAATTTTGAATTTTAAGTCCCAAAATCAAAATAGTCTCTTACACCTTTTTTTTTCTCTTGATCATTCTGTTTGTTGTCACTTTCTTTTCCCCTCTTCCAAAATGAAGCATTATTGGAATTATTTTGTTCATTCTGTGGTCCATGGTAGTGTTCCAGTTTCAATGTGACCTTCTACTCTCTACATCTATTCACTTTCCTTATCCCATTAGCTTCACCTTTCTCTAAATTAGCTTCAGGCGTTGCACAGTTGGCAATTGAGAAGAAGAAAGAAACTATGCAGGGCATGGGATGTTGTTCCATAAGCATCATGTAGGTTCTTTTGAAGGACAAAAGCATGAGAGCATTTGAAGGGGTTGATAGTTATATTGTGAAATTGTAAAGTAACCTTATGTTCTGGTTTTTCTTTTGGGTATAGATATTGAGTTTCTTTCATAGAGAACCATATTTTGGGTATTCGGATCCGTTTTTATAAAATTATCCACCTTAACCAAAAAAAATATTTGGGTCATTTTTAAAGCACATGATGCAGAGTACTGAAAATTGTTTTTCTACTGTTCTCTAAGCGTTTACCTTAACTGAGAATGAATTTCTTTGTTTCAGATTGATGACAATCAAGACCACTCGTCAAGGCATAATCCTGCTTCTTATTCTCAGCTTGATGATTGTGCAAGAAGAGGTTTACATAGGTTTGAACCTATTGCTACGTTATTATGTTTTGCATCTGCAATAGTTTAGACGTTTTTCTTATTAAGGTTTACATGCCATTGCCTATGAGAGCAATTGAAATGTAACATTCACAAAAATCATGTTCTGTGTTATTCTGCTCTCTAGTTTGCAGTTCAAGGCTATCATTGGCACAGAACATACCAATTATGAACATTTCCTTGTAGTATGCTATTTATAAATGAAGTGATAAAATTTTACCTTCTTTTTCTTCTCAAAAGTGCAAAACCTGTTATGAGACATTTCATGCAAATTTGAGTCCTTACAGAGCATTTACTTTGAAAAGCGAATCAATTCATACCACATGACTGATCCCAAAGAAAGATATTATGAACATAATTTTTTTGTTAGAACCCTTCTGTAAGATAACAATTTAATCCTTCAATTGTTTTTTATTTACTTTTTTAGAATTCTATCTACTGTATGTATAAGATCACGTGTATTATTCGCTACTATACTTTCTACCATTTTGTCTCTTAAGTCTGTCTTAATTACCATGAAGAGTCTAAAACAAGGTATTGGACGTTGATTCTGCAAAACCACTAGTTCTATGAAGGTTGGATGAATCTAAACTTGCTGAAAATGACTTCTATGAATTACGTGCTCTTCATTGCTTTCCATTCGTATTCCATTCTAACTAAAGCCTTGGCTGATTGGTCAGGTTGGGAACTGTATTCAGCCATCTGCCAACAGAATCTTCTGCAGATGTGGATGATCCTCTTGTAGTGTTGCTAGGAGTATTCTGGCAAATGTTGGAAAAACTTTTTCAGTCGGAGCACATTGGAAATGCTGGTCTATCTATGACAGCATGCAGAGCTCTTTCCCAAGCAATTCAGTCATCGGGTACTTCTTTTCTGATTTTTTTAAAAACATTCTCTGAAATAGCATTCAGCTTATAGCTCCTGTATTAACTAGAAGGCCTAATACGATAATAAACTTTATCTCAGATCTAGTGCTGACTATCCAAATATTCTTATCCAACAGATGTTGTGATATGACATGTCAAAAACAATTGTCAACTATGAATTCACAATTCAAAATCTGTAAAATGTAGGAAAAGGGGTGAGTCACAAATTCAGTGAATGGTACTCAATCCAAGACAGACAGGAGACATGCAAGTTCGAAATTCTAGAGTACATAGTTCCACATATGAACAGATATTTTTGACTGAGATACTTTCAGTATGCATTTTCATAACGTAGCAATAGGGTTCATTAACTGTCTTTCAACTAGGAGCTGCTTTCCTAATCCCCTTGTAGCTAGGGAACCCCTATATGCTAACAACCCCAACTTTTGGAATGGCTGGATAGGGTAAGCTCCACCATATGCAGGGGGAGAATGTAGGATTTCACGTAAGTGATATCGTCATATAAAGAAACAAATAAATGAACAATTCACTATAATGACATCATAATATACAAAAAGGACTTTAATAAACTATGTTACTTAACTCTTCTCAAGGATTTTTTGTTTTGCTCTTTTAAAATGTACTTATAATAACCCAATTGGAAATATTAATTATTATTTGGAAGAACCAAACAACCTCTCTATCTCTATGAGGTAGTGGTAAGGTTTGCGTACATTTTACCCTCCCCAGACCCCAACTTGTGGGATTTCACTAGGTGTGTTTTTGTTGTAAGAACCAAACAAAACCACTCAAAAAGTCATCATTGGTTCGATTTTGTAAATCGATCATAATCAACTTTATTGCTGAAAAAGAAGAAAAAATAGTAAGAATACTAAATCTCCGAAATTGCAAATTGCAGATAATAAGTAATTTTTTCAGAGTTACTGAGGCACAAAGAGCTACTGAGGCACAAAGCCTTCTAATGGTCAGAACTTTTAAAATGATACACACCAGTAGCTCTAAGAATCGATCCTGTGACATTCCAAAATATATTAGCGCTTAACCATGAGGGCTAAAACTTCCATCGTAACAAGGGGTGTCATTTATTCATTTTATTTAATTCTTTGTTTCTTGCATATGTATCATATATACATATGTATAGCGAAATTATCTGATGAAGCAGTGTCAGATGACATCACTAAAGCTAAGTTGGCTCTGCCCCTGGCTATACGGATGAGCATCTAATCTGTCTGTGTATTAATTCAAGCAACCCATTACCTTTGTTTATATATATGAAGTAATAAAATTAAATAATAGAATGACAAGGAAACACCCATATATAAGGACTTCACCAAAAAGTAGAAAACCTAACTAAAACATATGGTTCTTTTGATATAAGGTAACAAAATGTTGATATTGGAGGACATGGAGACACCCATATACAAGGACTATCCCAAAAAGTAGAAAACCTTCCAAAAACATATGGTTCTCTACAAACAGCAATTCTCTACTGTAAAAACCTCATGAGTACACAAAAAGGAAAAGAAGGGATAAGTCGTTACTCCTCAAGTGTACTGAATCCTTCTCTTTTCCATCAAAACTCTTTCTGTCTCCAAAGTGCTAGTAGAGAAGCATTTCATGCTCTACGTCTCATTTCCTTATAATAAAGATTAAACATTTCTTCTTTAACCACGTCTAGCGTCACCCACTCAAGGCCAAACCATGTCAGTACTTGCAATCGCAAGTGAGACGCTACTCGGTTGTGTAAAAGGAGGTGATTCACGTCTTCTTGCAAGCTTTTTACACATCAAGCACCAATTGCCACATGTAATCTTCCTGTTCCTCAAATTCTTAGTTGCCAGATCACCCCCTCCCCCCTTTCGCATCTAGCCAAGTTAAAGCACATCTTTCTCGATACCCTAGGAATCCACATGGAAAGATGAAAAAAAATTAACTCTTTCTATTCAAAAGCTTTTCATAATCAGAGTTAATAGAAAATTTCTATTAGCCCTGCCATCCCATGGCCTTATTCAATACAAGATATTTACTGATACAATTTTGTCACTTAGAAGAATGTCTTTCTTTATGTATAGAGTTTATCAAGTATGAGTAAAACATGTTTCACAGTAAATAATTGGTGATATAATTACCACTCATGTGTAGTCTCTTGTACAGTTAACGCTAGTCGAATAAATATACAAGCATGTTCCGACAAAACCAAGGGGACCGTGTTTACATACAACACAATTAAGCCCTGAAAGCAACCAAAAGAGAGGGCTCCCACCTGGAACCTCATTTGCAACAGTCAAGCCTCAATTATGGTCACCCTCGGTAGTATCTTGTCAATTTAACATTAGTACGAATAACCAATCAATTCTAGACAAGAAAGATAAGTTCCAACCACCAAAACTTCCCAAATCCCCTGCCCCCACTCTTCCTGACGTATTTGCACATATTAACAAGTATACATATAAGCTATTTAATAGTCCAAGGTATTTTAGGTTTTCAAAGCAATAAAAGAACAGGCTATTTACTGAAGTAGTCTCTTGTACATGGTATCTTCCTAGATACAGATATGACCTTGATCACATAAATTCCTTACTGCTTGGGTGCGTTACATTTGCAGGTCAGCACTTCACATCTGTTTTGCCAAGAGTTCTAAATTGTTTGTCAACTAACTTTGTATCTTTCCAAAGCCATGACTGCTACATAAGAACAGGTAGAGTGTTAATAGATTGCTCTGAAGCTTTTATGTGTACCATTCTTCATTCTTAGATGTATTTGCTTTCCCTATGCCCTATTGCAAAAGCAGTGTCATTGTATCTTTGAACTTTGCTGAGAAAAAGTCTCAATTTCAGTTCTGAAGCAAAGTCTTTAACTATCTTTTTTAGATGTGGAAATTTATACAAGGAAACAGCTGTAGGTCATTGTATCTTTTCCTTCTTGAATCTGATCTTCTTTTGATAGTCATAAGAGTTGGCAACTGTCAACATAGCTGAATTGCTCATATTTCCAATACAACTACCTTTGTCTCAGCTGATCACTAACCTTTGCAGCTTCCGTTCTCGTTGAGGAATTTGGCAGTAGAGAAGAATATGGACATCTTTTTGTCAGCATCTTTGAAAGATTTTCCAAGTCAACATCAATTATGGCTCTTACTTCCTCATATATATGTGATCAAGAGCCTGATCTGGTGGAGGCCTTTGCTAATTTCGCGTCTATTTTCATCCTCTGCTCTTCGAAGGTTTTTGGTTACCTTTTCCCTATGTTTATATAGGTGTGGTAACAAAATTTATTAAAATCATATTTGCAAGTTTTAAACTAATAATGAATCATAGGAAAACCGCTTAAGTGGGTGTTTGGATTGGCTTACTTTTGGCCTTTGGCTTTTAAGCACTTTTTTGAAGCTGAAAAATTACAGAAAAAAGTGAAAAGCCAAAAGTAGGGGTCCCCAACTTATGGCTTTTGGCTTTTAATTTATAAGCCACTTAAAAAAAGGCAATCCAAGCAGCCCCTAAATCTGGAATCTTATCCAAACCAGACATGGTCTCCGAGATACGGGTTTAATTAAAAAGTTGATTCTCACATGCATTAATCAAACATTGATTTTGATTATGGAACTTGAAATATGAGAGAAATAATTCCTTCAGGTGAAAAGATTCTAACCAAAGCATATTTTTATTAATTATTACTATCTGATTATTTAACAATTTATGTGGTGGTTTTTTATTCTTATATCACCCTTATACTTTTATTAATGTATAAAGAGTAAACATTTGCCAGACTATGTGAAACGGAACAAATTTGCCCTCCGTTAGCTGTCCTACCTGAAGTGGTGGATTCTTTTAACATCAGCTGCTAAAGTGCAAATTTAAACCATATGCAAAGTTCAAGGGAAAATGGAACCCATTTAGCTCCATTGCTTGTTCTGTGCATTGTTTTTCTCGCCTCCCAGTAGTATCTTGCTTTCATCATAAGAATGGAGATTTGGCAAGGTGACAGGAAGTCTGTGGTCATTATCCCATAATCGGTTCATAACAAAGACTGCACAGATATAGCTTAAAGGATCCGGAGATTTTTGGGTGAACTCCAATTTCAAGGACCAATCGGTTACCACGCTCAGGTCATACTTTGAGGCATCAAAGATTGAACGCTGGCCAGAGACCTCAGCACCATCTCCAGAGGCCACTGAAAATGCTAAACCACTATCAAGGTGTCTAGTTTGGGACCTTTTATCCATTTAACATTAGCCCAAACTCAGATGTTATCCAGAAGTGGTTCCTCAACAGATATGATATCATAGTTGGTGTCACAGTCACAATTATGGATCGCTTTCTCTTCCAATTTCCATCATGACACAGCTGCAAGAACCATGCTGGGAATTGGTTTTGGAATGGGAGGCATCTCTCCTTATCATGGTGATCTCCAACATTGGCCTATGCTCCGTCCGGTAGTTCACATGATTCGTTATGGGTGAAAATTTTTGTTGTGCTTTTACTCGCCTGAACACATGAGACCTTCAAAAATCTCAATGATTAATGTGGAAGGTTTATTGAGATAGACGAAGAATCGAGGAACACTAAAAATAGGAAACACTTTGTATGGGATATCGAGTCTGCATCAGAAACTTCAGTCGCAATTTTCAGCGAATTTGAAGTTGATGTGGAAGGATTGAGATTTGAAATCTCAATTTTGGCAGAATAGTCCAACACCAATACGCATCAGTCAATAATTAAATTCACCTACTGATACAGCAGAGCAGCAGATAGACGTGGCTAGGGAAACATCAAGCACCGTGAAAGAAAACATAACAGTGTCACTACCCAAAAGTACGCAAGAAAGGGGAAGACCTACATTAGCTTTAAAGAAACCAGCTGTCCCAACACAAAAGACAGATATTTGGTCCAACAAAGCGCGGACCAAGGGAAAACTAGAAATCGGACAGTTCAGTAAGTATTATTCCAAAGGCCCAAAATCTAAGAGATCTAAAAATAGGCCCAAGAATTCTTCAGCTGGGGAGCAGTGGAACATAAAAGTGACCCTTATGTCATTAAACTAACTTTGATAGATACTCAAGTCTCTTTTCAACCCATTAGCTCTAGAAGTACAAGCTTCTTCTTCAATGGCTCCAGAAGATACTAGGAATTCTAAAGGATGATTTATCGGTGGTCTCTTGCCAAAAGGAATTATTTGTTCAGCAAGTTAGGGGGACACAAGGAAGTTAGGACTTTAGGAATTTGAGGTTTAGGAGAAATTTCCAAGATTGGGAGGTGATCGAACTTCAGACATTACTAGCTTTACTTCACAACCAATGTGAGCCAGTTGACAAACCTGATGCTTTGAGTTGGGAGTTGGAGAATAAGAATATGCTAATCTGTCAAGTCTTTTAATGAGAAATTTCTCAACATTGCTGGAGGATAGTTTTTCATATGAATTGGTTTGGATACCTAAGGTGCATAAGTTGGTGTTTCCTATATAAGGAGGTGGGCGAGAGCGTGGTTCATAGTTTATTTCATTGCAAAATAGCACAAGGTTATGGTAGGACATCTTTAGATGGTTTGGCATTTCTGGGGTAATGCCAAGACCTGTGAAAGATTTGATGCTGGAAGAGTAGGTCTTGGAGGCGACATAAGGCTTGGGATGTTGCATCACTTGCTTTTACGTGGATCATTTGGAAGGAGGGGAATAGAAGAGCTTTTGAAGAGGTGGAGATGTGTTTTGCTCAATTGAGGAGTAGTCTCCGACCCCTTATTTTCTTTTGGTACACCTATGTAGTTCCTGTTTAGATAGAGGATTGAGTGTCTTTTCAGGAGAATTTTGTTGGTTTCTCCTTTTTTTGGTATTTCTCTTATATATGGCCAAATTGGCCTTGTTATTATCAATGAAACATTTTACTTGATCAAAAGTAAAAGACGTGGGCGTAATTCTCCAGGACAGAGGTCAAAGCTGATGGCGAGGTAGAACCCACCTTAATACCTTCTACCTACAATCCTTTACTACTGATGGATCACCCCAGGGTGTGCGAGGCAGAATCCAATCTCTCATGTTTCTCTTTCGACGAATTTCTCCCTTTTCCATGGTATGGAATAGAGGATTTACTCATACAATTGGCAGATGATGCTTCTGAGATCAAAACTGAGATGGACAAAAGTTACATTGGTATGCTTTCAGTATCAACACTACTCTTTGAACGTGATATTCAGGGAATTATTTTAAGGATGGAGGAGAGGAGGCAATCACAATCGCTGAGTATATCACCCCAGATCTCTAGGAAAAGGAAAAGGAGGTCCAAAGGGGAATTAGAACTGCGGAAGTTGTCATGGGGACTACAAGAGGGCAGTACTCAGAAAAACAGGGGGCAGGTACAAAGTGTACCTAAGATGAAAGTAAAAACTCTAAGCTGGAAATTAGAATGTGCAGGAGATGAGTGGCTGGAATAGAAGATGCACTCTGGATCTAGAATCTCTTTTCCACAAATGGAAGGTGGATATTCTATTTCTCCAGGAGTGTAAAATTGAATATTGGTGTATCCTATGCATGGATCGATCAGATTTGAGGGAACAGGTGGGTTTCTTGGGATGAACTAAAAGCTTGTGGCACCAAAAGGAATATCATTATTCTGAGAAATATAGGAGAAAAATATTATTGAATTGTGTATCTACATTATTACACAAAGATCCTATTTTGTAGAAACTATAATACAACCCTTTACCAAGTAGGATATTATATATTTTGCCTATTCTAAGTAGGATTATATATACCTATTTCTGTTCTAACAATTATCATGTGCAATAAAAGATCATTACACTGTATAGATAGCCAACTGGGATCCGATTCATTTTCATGCAGACTTGAAAACTTTCAGAGAGCTTCAAATGGTGAGTTCACAGTCTTTACGGACTCCACACTAATCCAGAAAGGTCTGATGTTTGGTGTGAACTAGCTGCTATAGGGGCTTATAGTCTAATCACTGGGTAATTGGTGGTAATTTCAATGTTTGTAAATACAGGAGCGAAAGGCTCCTTTGCACAGAAAGAACAAAGGCAATGAAGGAATTCTCAAATACAATCCTAGACCTTGGTCTAGTAGATCTTCCACTCCTGGGAGCCCAATACACATGGTCATCAGGAGAGTCCCAAGCATCAAGAATTTATAGATACTTGATCTCACATGAGTAGAGTGATATTTTGAAGGATGTGAAGCAGTATGCATTAGCAAGAGTTATTTCAGACTACAAGCCGATTGTATGGAATGTGATGATTGGGAAGCCACACCCTCTTATTTCAAGTTCGAAAACATGTAGCTTCAATCAGAATACTACTCGGAGATGGTTAAGAATTGGTGGCAATCTTACACAGGTAGAGACACTCCTGATTTCATTCTCATTCAGAAATTGTGGCTACTAAAAAAAAAGACATCATAGGGTGGAATACAGATGTAAATGGAAAGAATGAGACCAACGGGATTGAATCTGCAGATTAAATTGAAGACTGTTCTAGCCAGAAGAGATACCTTGGAGGCAAAATTGTAGGTGTCTTTGGTTGAAGGAAGGAGTCTGGACACACAGTACTTCCATAAAATTGCTAATTCTTACATAAGGAACAACTACATAGACAAACTCAAAAATCTGATCCAAGACATGGAGCAGATTAAACATGGAGTTCTGGACTACTGTCAAAATGTATACGAAGTAAGAGAAACCTGGAGACCAACTGCTAATTTTGAGAGGTTGGCTTCATTCAATTCAGAGGCGAGGGAGAGGCTTGAATCCCCATTTGAGGAAATAGAAGTTCTTGCCATACTGAAGTCTTGTGCCCCTGACAGAGCATATGCCTCTGAGGGGTACAACATGACCTCCTTTCAAAAATATTGGGAGATCATCAAGTTAGACACTATGACAGCCTTGCATTGTTTCCGCCAACATGCTTACGTGGTAAGATCTTGCAACGCCTCTTTCTTTGCACTCATTCCAAAAAAGGAAGGGAGCAACTTAACTTAGGGATTACAGGGCTATCAGTTTAATAGGCAGCGTCTACAAGATAGCAGCAAAGGTGTTGACAGAAAGATTAAAGAGGGTCTTAATAAACTGGTCTTTCAGAAACAAAATGCATTCATAAAGAGCAGACAGATCATTGATACCTCGTTTATATCCAATGAAGTTTTGGATTGCATAATCAAAAGCATAGAAATGGGCATTTTATGCAAACTGGATATTAAGAAAGCATTTGAGCAGCTGAACTGGATCGTTCTTATCAACATGCTAAAGAAAATGGAATTTCAGGGAATGATTGTGAAGATGGATCCGGACCTGAAAACCTTCCCATGTGATTAAAGCTTCCTACGGAACCCTTCTAGTTAGTTCTGAGTTCTGTTAGGCTATCAAAGTTTTCTTCTTTTAGAATCAAAATATGGGTTACTCCAGTTTGCTTGTCAATATAGATTACACACGTGGAGCATTTCCCACTTATTGGTCCTGGTACTGTCAGGTTCATAATCAAGACATGGTGTAGTAATTCTATTTACTGAGTTTTCAATTTTTTTTAGTCTCGAGGTGTGAACTTCATGCCTATGTTCCCAGCTCATTTTCCTCTGCATCTGCCTTTTTAATTCTCCTCAATTGATCGTGCCCCCTGCTATATTGAGTCAACGTGACTACCGTCGTTCTTGCTTCAATTGTTCCCACTTGATCGGATGCTTCAACCTCATCTTCACATCGATAGAGCTGTGTTAGTTGTATCTTCGGTGGAGGAGGAGCCTGAACCTTTGATATCAAACAGTTATTAAAAGCAGCCACACTGCTGCTAAAAGCTTATTCTGCAAATAAAAGGAACAGGTCCTCACTAGTTCTAGACACGATTCCTTTTCCTGGAGTCTGTTGTATCTTCTATTCTGTCTACTTATGATTGCAATGCTGATGTTTTTCTTTGTGGGTTTAAGTCTTTCTTTTTCCATCTTCCTCTTATTTACCCAGCTCTGCTGCTTCCTTCCTTTGGCAAACCAAAGTACTTTAGTTCGTTTGATTAGCATATAGAAAACAACAAATGATTGTGAGCTATTTGAGAAGATTCTTTGTCTATCCTCTCTGTTTTTCTTCTCTTCTCATTCATGAAAATATGGCAGTGATATTTATAGTTTTTCCATTTTTCTTTACCTACATGCAGGTGCTTATTTCAAAAAAAAAAAAGGAAAATATAGCATGAATGTCGTTATTTTGTTCTCATAATTGAAGAAACAAATTGTGACTTATACACCTTTTCTGGATGTGTCTCAGGAAGTGTTAGTAGTTTCTGGCTCCATCCTTGAGTTATCATTTCAAAAGGCAGCCATATGTTGCACTGCTATGCACCGTGGCGCAGCACTAGCAGCAATGTCGTTTATGTCATGTAAGTCGGGAAAATAAGTTGAAGTCCCCACACCCATCAAATATCCTCTGCTTTAACTTTAGCTAATATTTCATTAATTGTTTCCAATTTTTGGTCCCTAATTTCTACATACTATTGATGTTTATTAGAATATATAGAGAATATGTGATAGATATCTTGGGAAATATTATTAAAAACATAGTATGCGAAGTGAGGGATATAGAGAAGTTTGCATCTCGAACGATGGTGCACAAAGTTAATGCAAGTTTTGGTACCAAAATTATACAATTTTATTCATTTGTAGAATTACAATATCTAGTAGAGAAAACAGTTTTTTCAGTTCTTCCATTGTCCTCTCGAGCCAAATCATTTCACAGATCCCATGGATCATGGATCGGTAGTGAGCTTCAGCACTGCTACGGGTTACCGCATTCTACTTTTTACTCTTCCAAGTCATGAGATTTTCCCACGGCTACGACATTCTATGTTTTACTCTTCCAAGTCACGAGATTTTCCAGATAAATGTACAATATCCAGACGTGGATCTTGTGTCAGTAGCAGAACCTGCCCAATCTGCATTTGTAAACCTTTAATGCCGTTGTGTTGACTCTTTCTGAAAAACAATCTTTTCCCTAGTGAGATTTTTAGACATCTTAGAATTTTATAGACCGCTTATTGATGCTCATTCTTCAGATTGCATAAATTGTCTAAATAAGCTTACAACAAAAGCTATATCAGCTCATGTATGAGACAAGTATATCAACTTCCTAACTAATATCTCGTGTTGACTTTGGTCAACTGAATTTACTCTTTGTTTTCAAATTTTATATTCGGGTCAATAGGTGTTTCAGCTGGAAGACAACCACTCATCCCTGTCTCTTCTACAAAATCTGGTACATACTTCCTTTGTGACACCATAATACCTTCTTTTGATCTTGCTACTTCCATGCCCAGACAATATTTCAGCTGGCTCAAATCTTTGATCTCGAACTCTGAATCCAACTCTTTTTTTAAATTCTTCATTCAGGACAAGTCATCTCCTGTAAGTATGATATCATCGACATATAGGATAGTTGCCATTCCATCAAGAGAATGTCAAATGAACATAGTATGAACTGCTTGCCCTTGGGTGTCCTTGGTTTTTAGACAAATTGAGTAAGGTTGTGTTTGGATAAGCTTTTTTTAACTGACTTATAAGCTAAGTACCTACTTTTGACTTTTGGCTTTTGGCTTTTTTGTACTTTTTAAGCCTAAGGTAAGGTGCTTAAAAGCATTTTCTGTCTTTGCCAAACACCGTTAAAAATTATGAAGTGCTTAAAACCAAAAGCACTTAAAAATAAGCCTATCCAAACACCCTCTAAACCTCTCAAACCAAACCCTTGAGATTATTTGAGCCTGTAGAGAGATTTCTTTAGCTTGCACACTCTAGTTCCATACCTTTTGTCAAACCCAGAGGAGGATCCATGTAGTTTCTTGTTCGAATTTTCCGTTCAAGAATGCATTCTTCACATCTAGTTGTTAACAGGACCAATCAATGTTAGCAGCAATGGTCAAAAGAACCCTGATTGAATTCAACTTGACAACTGAAGCGAATGCCTCAAGATAGTTAATCAGGTAGATTTGAATAAACCCTTTTGCGACCAAATGTGTCTTATACATTTGATGGTGCATATGCACCTGCAGCCCACTGTTTCCTTTCCATGTGGTAGTTCCATTATTTTCTAGGTTTTATTTCTCTCGAGAGCATTCACATCTTCTAGAACCGCCTCCTTCCACTTAGGAACATCCAAAGCATCCTGCACATTTATAGGTATCTCCATTCGAGATAATTGACAAAGCAAAGCTATATAGGAAGGGGACAAGTTTTCATATTGACACAAAATTTGACATGGGCTTGTTGGCAACTTTTTGTACCCCTTTATGTTTGGCAATTGGAAGATCAAGGTCTAAAATAATAAGGGGTGAATCAAAATTAGGTCTCTGGTGAATAACCTTGTATATCACTGAGATATCGCCCTAGTCATTTCATATCTAGTATTTTCTTCTGCTTTTGGGGATGATTTTTTTAGATGAGGGTATTTCGGAAACAGGGAGGGATAACTTATCTCAGTACTCATTGTTAATCCTGGGATAAGTCATCCCAACCTTTGCAACCAAACAATGAATTGAGGACCACTCAAAAACTATCTTGGAATTAACTTTCCTTATCCCTCACACCAAATGACCCCTATATCTTCACTATGTTTCTTCACCTGAAGATAAGTTCTAGAAAATAATCAAGATACAAAACAGGTGAAAAGTTCTAGAAAATAATCGAGATTCAAAAAAGATGATCCACTGTGACAATAACCTTCCTAGTATTTGAATCATAACACTTATATCCCTTTTTAGTTTAAGCATAGCCAACAAAAACACTTTTTCATTCCTATTATGATCACGAACAAAGACTCTCAAAGATAGATCAGTGGTCAATGTAGAAGTAGGGAGGCATACTAAAGGGGGTTTTAAAACCTATACAATGGGAGGGCATCTTATTAATACGATAGGTGGATGTCAAATGAGTTTCTCCTCAGAGAAATTTTAGGACTCCTACTTGTGAATATTAAGATTCTAGTTACCTTCGCAAGATGCCTTTTTCTCTCACCTACTCCATTTTGTTGGGTGTATCAAGACATGAACTTTGGTACACTATTTCCTTGGAAGTGAAAATTACTATCAGCAACTTTGGCCTTTTTTTTATTTCCTGCTGAAAGAGTGTAAATTGAGAAAAAATGGGAATTTCATGTCATGTGATCACTGATCAAGTTTCAGCAGTAAATTGAGAAAAAATGGGAATTTCATGTCATGTGATCACTGATCAATCTATGAACCATGGACTTATACCAGTTTGAATATGTACTCACAAAAACAGATAGTGCATAACCTGTTTGGGAAAAAGAACAAGTGGGAGTAGAATGATCAGATTTACTGATTTGGAGTTTATATTGGAGCTAGTTTATGCAGTAACTCTAATTGTGTCTTGGTGAATGGTGGCATTTCTAGAGAAGATTGCAGCCCTGGTTCGTAGCTGGTACAGGGAAAGGCAAGGCTTATGAGTGTGCCTGTATTTTTTGCAAAATTCACGTCATAGTTCCATTGTTGTCTCGGTCTCGACTTGTATAAATCTTGTTGGATAATGTAGCCTAGTAAATGTTGTTTTAGTTACAAGAATAAGGTTGCTCTGATACCTTGTAAGTTTTGATACCAAAGTTGTATGATCTTATTCACTTGTGGAAGTACAAATATATAGTAGAGAGAAGTAAACACGCTAGCATTCAGATCCCTTGATTCTAGATGATTTGATAATCAGGGGATGATTTTATATGATCTAATTTTCTAAACTATTTAATAGTATATCGTATTGAATTTTATCAGATTAATTTCAATTCTACAAAATCAAATCTAATCGTAGTTAGATATCCACAAATCAACAGTAAGTCTAATAAGAATGTTGCTTCTTTGAATCTCAACTTTGAGGGTGTGATATATAGGAAAAGAATATTACTGAAATGTGTATCTACACAATTACCCTATTTATAGATATTATAATACAATCATTTTTCAAGTAGGATTCTATATATTGTTCTTGTTCCGATTTCTATTCTAACAATCCAATTCAATAATATTCTTTTATTATATTTCTCACATGATATTAGAGCTTCTACATTCTTGGTAGAGAAAAAAATTAAAAAGATTTGCATCCAGCAGGCAGTTTATAACTCATGTAGCTGCCCGTCCATTCAATGATTATGTTAGTAAAAGTTAGGGCAATATCATATGCAAGAAAATAATCATGCCGAGAAGAATTGATTTGAGAAGCATCTACGACAAAAAAGTAGTCACCATGCTGCTTAGATCTGATTTGTGTAGCGTTGTGCATTTTTTTGGTGATTATTTTCTCATAACTGATTTGTGTAACATCATTCATCTTTCTAATGACTACTTTCTCATATTTGATTTGCATAGTACCATGCATTTTTCCAGTGACTACTTTTTTATATCTGATTTGTATTGCACCGTGCATATTTTCGAATCTCTCTCTCATATTTGAGTTGTGTAGCATCATGCTTATCCTGATGACTCGTCAGGTCTGATTTGCATAGTTCGGTGCGTTTTTTTGGTGACTCTTTATATGTGACTTACGTAGTTTTAACTTTATCTTTTGCAATATTGTGGGAAAATCGACACCACGAAGAGGTATATTGCCTCCCTGCAACCAAACCACAACAATTGCCGTTGAGAATTGAATTCCCATACACTTCCACGCATCATCTAGGAGACATCACCTTTGAATTGATCGTACCACGCGTCGGGGTGTGAGCCTCTTTCGACCAGTCCTTTTGGCGACTTTTTTGTTCAATAGTGACTTGTCTCATGATTTTGAGATGGTCCAAATATTGAGCACTTGGGCTACAATTTTTTTTTTTGGTAGATTTGAGTTTTCCAACAGTACTCTTTCTCAGATTCACTTTTGCCAAAAGAGTTTAAGCAGATATTTGGGCTGGATTACAGTGATACTTTCTCTGCCGTGGCTAAAATAATATATGCCTGTCTTTTTCTATCTATGGTTGTCGTTCGCCCTTTGCCTCTTAATCAGTTGGACATTAAGAATATTTTTCTCCACCATGATCTCAAGGAAGAAGTCTATATGGAGCAACCGCCTGTTTTGTTGCTCAGGGAGAGTTCAGTAGCCTTTTATGTCGATTTTGTGCAGGTCACTCTATGATCTGAAACAGTCTTCTCCAACCTGGTTTGGCGTGTTTAGCATAGTATTTTAGGAGTTTGCCATGACTCATGTTGGAGCTGATCACTCTATGTTTTATCAACGTTTTGCATCAAATTCAGTATTTCACAAATGATTGACTATAACTTTGTCAAAGAAAAGATATTCTTAAGAGATATTGTTACAAAATTTGTGAAGTGATCAACTTGTGGATATCTTTACCAAGCTTATCAACGACCCTCATATTAATTAGATCGGCAACAAGCTCGGGTCGTATGACTTGTATGCACCAACTTGAGAGAGAGTGTCAAAATAGAAATAGGAACAAAAATTGTATAAAGAATCCTATCAAAAAAATGTTTGTATTATAGTGTCTATAAATAGGGTCTCGGTGTAATTATGTAGAGGCACAATTCGATAATGTTTTTCTCCCATATTTCTCATAGAGGGGTTGAATTAAAATTGGGATTATACAGTATATTGGACGCTGAAATTATTACTATTTTATTTTAATTGTACTTAATTCATGTATGTTTAATATTTTTAAAATTCTGGTACACCATGTGCTTCACTTCTTGCTTTTTGTTTCAAGCTCTATGGACCTTGTTGCTTGTTTTGCTTTGAAAAACATTGATCTTGGGAGCCCCTGGGACTTTGGTCTAGTAGTAAGCAGTTTGTGATGTGAGGATTGAGCCCACCTCACGGGTTCGAATACCTGATTTTAATTATACAGTGTTTACTCACCATATTAGCATAGATGTATGTTTACACATTGCATCACAACCTTTACAATCTTCGTAGACTCAAATATCTTCGACTACCAGTGTACATTGCAGCATAGCCAATGTTTTCTGTTCTTCTCCACTCCTGTCTTCAGCAATTGGTGCCGCTACTTTTTGGATGACTATTCAGGCATTTCTCCTCTCTCAACAACCGCTCCTGCAAGTTTTAGTTGATCAGATTTTTGTAATAAAATATCAAGGGATAACTCCACTTTTTCAACCCTATCCCCTTCCTAAAGTTCAATGAGCCTCTTCCTGACAAACTAATAGTTTTGTTAATGTTGTCAAAAGGACTCAGTATGAAATGCTATAAAAGGTTGAAAAATTTATACAAAGATATGCCTTTGTCTAATACAATAATAAAATTGTTAATGTAGTGAGAAAATCTCAGTATACATATATGATTAAAAGTAGAGAACTTATGTGAAGATGGATCTCGTGGGTAGACAAAAAGTTAATAACAACTAATATAAGTGCAATCTTGCGCACTAAGTTGTAAAATTTTTTAAAGCTTCAAGTTCTACAACATAAGAGCGTATAGAGGTACATCACATTTGTGTTATCAAAGGCGTGCTTAAGCCCTGAAAACGGGGTCAAAACGTGTTGAGCACTTCGCCTCGCTTAATGTACGGTTTAGTGTCGTCATCAAGTTTCTAAGGCTTACTTTTCCTTTCCAATGAACCTCTTCTAAAGAGACGACGTTAAACAGTTGTTTCACTTTATCGTAATTATTCTCACTTTCTTTGTTCATATATTTTTCAGTCATGCTTATAAATTTTGAGTCTTGGACTAAACATATATATTTGTATAATTTTCTCCTCTTGTGCCTTTTTTCATTAAAGCCCACGTTTTATTGGGGCTTTATGCTAAAGCCCCATCGGAGCTTAGAGCTTTTTTGCACTTTTTGCTTTAGTAACACTACATCACATGTTCTACGCCGTTTCCTCCTACAAGTCTAACTAACATCACATCTTTTACAGTTGCCGACATTGGCCACTATACTCAAACAGATATGGCATTGTCCACCACAACAAGCTCAACTGGACAATGCATTAGCAAGTGGTCTACATCTTCACCTGAGAGTTTGCACATGAATTTTTAGCTTACACATTTTAATCTTTTTCTATCAAGAGATAAATTGATTGAATAATGGGAAAAGCTATTGTATACAAGCAATATACGAAAAAGTAGAGAAATCTACAAAAATAAATGCTTCTCTAGGATAGATACTCAATTGTCTATACAAATAGGGACCTCATGGGTGCATCAAAAATATACTAGAGATGAAAGGTTGTTCTTCAAATGTACAAACTGATGTTTGATTCCTTCGAAACCCCTTTGTTCCTCTTTCCTTGCAACTAATATAAGATCTAATGTGGCAAATGCCTGACATATTCGCTTGATTGTCCTACTAATTAATGCTCCTTTACTGGCATCGGCATGGTCCACTATATTCCAAGACATCTCAATTTCTTCCAACATATTGGTGGTCGGCATCAAAAAGAACTACTGTGTCATCCGTGAATAACAGGTAACTCTAATGATGGTTTGACTTCTGAACTTTGCTGAGAAACCACTCAAATGTCTCTATACAACTACTCCATCCATCATTTTGCTTGTTGCTTCCACAACTATGTGAATGGGGGATTACGGATCCTCACATCTGTTCCCCCTTAAGCTACCAAAAAATCTACATGGACTGTAAATTCACAAATGTCGAGAATCTAATGATAGGTATGCAAAATTTGATCCATTTTTCCTCTTGTTCTCGAAGCCCATACTCAGCTGAATAAAATCTAATAATCCCAGTTGACATAGACATCTGCTTTCTCAACGTCTAGCTTGCGCAATAAATATAGTTCTCCTAGCTTACTTCTGGAGTCTACTTCTTCATTTGCCACGAAAGCTGTATCTGCAATATGTTTGCCTTACTAAAATGCATTCTATAAAGAAGACACTATCTTGTTCGAGACCTTTTTCATTCTATTGGAAAGAATTAGAAATGATCTGATAAAAGCTTCTCGCTAGACTATTAGGTCTATAGCCCTTGATACTCGTGGTTTCTCCATTCTGGGATGATGGCTGTGAAAGATACATAGACTTCTCTCAAAATCTTTGTCCAATTAGAATGACACCACATTCTCCAACACCTCCCCCTTGGCCCTGCTCCAAAAGTGTTGGAAGAAAGCAAATGTAAAACTATTGAGCTAACTTCTTTTTTTCTCTGAAGTCCTGCACATACCTGCATGCATAAAAGATGCCGGAAGTGATCGTATGCCCATTGTTATCAACTACCTCAACCAAAGAGCCACACACACGCACGTGTGTGTGTGTTTATTACATTGACCACTATTCTATGCATTTTCAGCACCTAATCTCGTCAAAAGAATTCATTGCATCTTGTAATTGGTGAGGTTGAAACAATTTCATTCAGCCCACTACCCTGACTAAAACGAAAACCTCTGGAAAGCTCAAGCTGAGAAAGTACCTTTTCTCTATTTGGGAACTTTGAAAATGTTTGACACCATTCCACCAAATTATATGTATTCTGTAATTTACAACAACATACTCAATGTAATCCCACAAGTGGGTTTGGAGAGGGTGGTGTGTATACAGTTGTACCTCTATCTTCTGAAGATCTTTTCCTCAAGTAAAGCATATCAAAATCAGTAAGAAAAATCAACAAGTCATAAACACGAAGAATAAGATAGTAGTTGGATAATAATCATAAATACTAATAAAAGAGAAGTAAGTAACACTCTCCAGAAAACCTATGATCCTAATCCTATCTCTACTACTGTGTGACATATATACATCTTCACATTCTTATTTCTGTGTTTTTCATCTTTTGGATGTGCGAGTTCTTGACGAGCCATCACTCTGCCCCATATAGTATTGCTCGTCTAACAACCACTTTATAAAATTTACCCTTAAGTTTTGGTGGCACATTCTTGTCACACAAGACACTAGATATGAACCTTCAATTTATCCACTTCACTTTGATACGATGTGTAACATCATTGTCAATCTCTCACTTCCTTGATTTATTGACCCAAGATACTTGAAACTTCTCTCAAAGATGAATTGTGTCTAAATCTTCACTTACACATCTGTCTTGTGAATTACATCATATGAACTTGCACTCCCAAGTATTGTCTTAGTCCTACTCAACCTGGACCTTTATAGGAGTTAAGGTCATTTTCCAAACATAATAGCCTATCATTAACTCTATCATGTATCATGTATCATGTATCATGTCAATCAATACTATGTCATCTGCAAATAATATACACTATGGCACCTCCATTTGTATATGTCGAATATGTTCATTCATCATCAAGGCAAATCAGTATTGGCTAAGGGCTGATCCGTAATGCATTCCATCACGACTATCCTCACACGTCTTGACTCCAAAGTACATTTCCTTCTATCGCCCTAATGTAAGTTTCAGGTACACCTCTAGCCTCCAAATATCTCCATAGGACTTCCCTGTGGACTTTGTTGTTTGCTTATGCTAGGTCAATGAACACCACATGTAAGTCTTTCCACTCCCTATGCTTCTCCATCAATCTCCTTATGAGATGAATGGCTGATGTAGCTGAACGCCTCTACATGAATCCAAATTGGTTCTTGGTAATAGCACACATCCCCTCACCCTTATCTCTATAGTGTGACTTAGCCACTTGATACTCCTATTTGATGGTTGTAATTCTGAATATCACCCTTCTTCTTGTACAACGGGATTCTTGTACTTCACCTCCATTCTTCAAGCATTTTTGACGTCTTAAAAATAACATTAAATAACCCAATTAGCCACTCCATGCTTGCTATATTGGTGCTCTTCCAAAATTCTACGGGAATTTAAACTTATCTCATCAAATTTCAACTTTATTGGATGTTTTTCAATCACCAACAACTTTCAATTATTCATTGTTTTCTTCCATTACCATTTATATGATCTACAAGGTACACTAACTACTTATGTTCTGTGTCCAGTCAATTATCGTAAAAATAGGACCCGGGCCTTTATCACCAGCGTTACTGGCTACCGTCTCATACGTGCCCTCTCCATCTAATCCCGCTTCCTATCCCAAATTTGCTTAAATTGCATCCCTCTGTACTTTGTTCTCCAATCTACCTCTCCTTATATTAACCTTGGTAGAACCTCACTATAGCTTATTATATAGTATCTCATGTACAAACCACCCAATCCACCTCTATATCTCTATTAAAAAAATTTCTATTTTTGCTTCTATCCGACGAAACTTTACTCCAACCATTACTTAATGCTCTCAATCTTTGTCTCCAACTAGTCTCTTAGACTAGCCAAACTAGTTAACTCTCTCTTTCTCTTTAATTCCTTGTCTTAAGTCATATGCGGACCCTTAAAGTTGTCCGCATATTTCTCTTAGACATCTCAAACTTGTCTTGTACCTGTTGAACACCTGATATGTTCAAAACTGATATCTATTAGACACAAAATGATGACATGGAAAAGAAAGTGTTTTCCACACTCCTTTAGCGCATAAAGCAATTTAAAATTTTTTTTTTTTTTTTGGAACTTGTACATCTAAATTATAAAAAATAATAATAATAATTAACTTTTTCCCTTCTCACCCTCTCCAATTCTTCTTTGCTTTTAAATTTTTTTTCCTTTTCCTTTCTAATTAGATCAAATCAAGTCTCAAAGTCTCTGGCAAAACTCCATTGTTTCCAAGGGAAATAATTGTTTCCGATGAAAATACTATGATTTGATTATTCTTTTCTCATAAAAGTTTGTTATTTTTTTCTTGTAATTGTGATAAATGATAACTACAAGATGAAGATAATGGGTGGAAGGTTTTAATGTTATTAGAATAGAAGGTAAATGAGGGATTAGCTTAGGTGGGCAGCAATGGTGTATTATTAACGCCGGTGAAAGGAATAAAATTCGATAGAGAAGAAGAAAGGTGTGGAGGCGCAGTAGCCCAGTGGAAAGGAAACAAGGTCCGACGAAGAAGAAAAGGGTGGAGGCGATGATTTATGGTGATTGAGGCACAACAGCCTACTCAAAAGGAAAATAAGAACCGATGGTGAAGAAGAAGCTGCGAGGGTGGGGTGGGTTAGTTCCAAAATAATTTTTTGTTTTCTTAAAATTCCTTTTGGATTTTTAAAAATTAATCCAATTGCCACGTGTTATAATGTCATTGGTCGATTTGCTATGTTTATGCGTTTGAGATACACGCATGTTCCTCTTTTTTCTTGATTGTCATTTAGTGTCAAATAGGTAAAATTTTGTGAAGATTAAAGTGTTCAACAAGTATAAGGCTAAGTTAAGGTGTATAAGTGAAATATGTAGACAACTTTAAGAGGCCGCATTTGACTTAAGCCTAGTTCCTTTATCTCTCTTCCTTCTTACCTCCAAGTCTTTCTGTCCCACTTCCCCAACGGGGGATTGGCTGGGACGGGGAGCTCGGGCCCTAGGAAAAAGGCTTTTCTCTGAGAAATCACACTATTTTGCTTCAATCGAATACCGTTCGTGACCTGACCATCATTGACTCCCCTAATTTGTTCAGAATCCCCTTCTTTTTTACCTCAATCCTCCTAAACACCTCCTTATTCCACACACTTATGTTCCCTTGCAACAATTCAATTTCTTGGCGAGGCTCTTTTTTGACTTGTCCATAACCGGATGACCATTCCACCATCCATCATCTATCTCCAAAGTTGTTACTTAAACTCATGTTCTCGGGTCTGTAGGGGGGTTTCGTGCATCTTTCTCTGCTTCATCCAACAAAACTGGAAAATGGTCCCCGGTCAATCTACGCAAAGGAGTATATAGTGCATTTGGTACCATCTCCTCCCATGTAGTGGATAACAAAAATCTGTCAAATCTAGAATTTTATTGTTTTTTCCTTAAAAAGAAAAGGTCTATCAAATCTAGAACTTGATGTTGAATCCTCCGTTTGACCCATGTTGACACATATTAGTTAATCTTTTTTCCTTTTAGTTTTCATGTTAGTTAATCTTTTTTTCTTTTAGTTGTCATGTTTGTTAATCTTTTTTCCTTTTAGTTCCCTGCTATTTGTTATAATAGACCCCTTACTGCAAAGCATGTGAGATTACATGCTTTTTCTCTGAGAATCCAAACTGGTAGTGTGGGAAACTAGTGTCCTCTCTTTCTTAGTAGCCTGTCTTTGCATTTCCAACTATCCATTTGAACTAGATGATATTTTTCTTAAAAGATTCTATAAGGTCTAGAATTCCTCTTGAAACTTGTGAACTTGATAAAATTGTTGTGTCCATCTTACTTGAGATGCTGAAGGTGGTCGGGAAAAAATTCTTAGGCTGTTTTCACTGAACTATCTCTGTTTCCCTATCCAGCAATACCTTAATATGTCGGAATGAAAATAGCTTGATCAGATGCTTGTCCATAATCTAAATCTTGTGAAGTCCATTTGATGGTGCACCATAATGAATTTTCAACCGTTTTTTTAAATGATGTGTTATTAAAGTCAAAATGAGAGACTCTTAACTTGATATTGTGCTTCAGGTTTCTTGGAGACCGGCTTAAATGCGTTGGTTGAATCCCTTGCACATGGTTCTGAACTGGAAGGCATGGTTGGTATTTCTGATAGCTCAATTGATGCTATGGCAATACAAGTCATATCTCACAGCGGTGATGGCCTAGTGTCAAACCTAATGTATGCTTTACTTGGCGTTTCTGCAATGTCAAGGGTAAATTGAACCAGCTCATGTCTATTCCTTGGGAAACTATAGAAAACGTGGTAGCTATCAAGATTGGTGCAGGTTGCTTAGTATCTAAGCGTTTATTTTGCGATTATGTCATAGGTTGCTAGAATCTTATCTTTGAATTACAATTCAACTGTCATATATGCAAGATAGTGTAGAACCAATTTTGCCAGAATGGGTGCCTTTCTTATTAGGAAATATTATCATGAGGATCAAGTGGCTCACTATTATTTTTTGGAGCATCCTTAAGCCATTTCAAACAAAAGCAGGAGTCTTCGAACACTGCAGTTGGATGATTTCAATCTTTGGTCTTTTTTGACAGTGTTGTCAGTTTTGCTAACACCGTTGTTCCTTAACAGGTTCACAAGTCTGCAACACTTTTGCAGCAATTAGCTGCTATGTGCAGTTTAAGCGAAAGAACCACCTGGAAGGCTCATCTTTGTTGGGATTCCTTGCATGGATGGCTCCATTCCGCTGTCAGTCCCCTCTCTCTCTATCTGTCTATCTTCTAAGAGCCTTTCTTATTTATTAGTTCTAGGCACGTGCAACGCACTTTTGTTACATATTAACTGATATAATCTTACATTTTTTACAATTAAAAATAAAGTAATATTAGATATTACATTTAAATAAAGCTATAATTAATTAAATGTAAAAGTGAAAGAAGAATGAAAATTTAATTCCATACCAATTATTCTAAAGCTCATTATAATGGTTAAGCTTTCACAGTGCAATTTTGAATTGATCAAAGTTGCAAATGAATAGTCATACAATGATAAAAAATTTTACAAAGAAGAAAAAAACCATGTATGTGAGAAACTATCAAACATTCTCAAAAATATATAAACTCGTTATTTAGGATGAGCATATTTTCATTGGACTTGTTACACATATTATATTATTATTAAACTTTAAATTTAATTATTCTATTTCATTTACAAAAGTTCCATTCTCTTGTTAATGGTATCCATCTTTCATGTGGGATATCCTATAAACTATGATGAAGGATGATATTTATCTCATCGCTCTTTCTTTAAATTTGCCAATTATAAATAGATGACATAACTACAAGAAGAAACATTTTTGACAAGAAAGAAAATAACAGAAAAAGAAGAAGCAAAAATTGAACAAAACAAAAGTGCCAATGAAATGGAAAAAGTATAAAACTCAAGGTAAAAGGATGAGATGGATCGCCCCCATAAAATTTGACCGCATCAAATCAATATAACTTCATACTAAAAATAATGCATATGAATATAAAATTGAAATAAAAGGCAGATCTAAAACATCCATAAAATCGACCATCTGACACTATAATCAATACAATGAATATTTTATTGTTATCACGATTTCTATCAACAATGAGTCTGCTCGGTAATACTACTTTTCTTTACGAACTTTCCAATCTAATAATTCTTAAAATCAATAAATGATATATAGCTATGGAAAATGAGAAAGTACTTTTGTTCAAACATAATAATAAGAATACAAACATAAATTTAAATCCAAATGATAACATACGTTACCATTTTGTCATATGATGTGGTGAACAGAAAGAGAGCATGAGAAAGTGAACAAAATGAAATATATTGCATTTTGTATACTGTTCAATTTAGAGTAGTGGAAGAGATTTTACAATATTAATATAGTGGTAATTGTTTTACTGTCATTGTTGTGATTCATCTTTAATATATTATAAATTTCATTCACTCCTACATTGTATCTTAAATGCTAATGAATTAATTATCACTTATAATTTCTATACGTTTCTGTGTGCGTTTTTTTTTTTTTTGTTTGTTTACAAAAGAGATTGTATTTTAAGTACGATCAAAAGGCATTTTACTTGCTCCCTCCATCCAACAATAGTCGTGCACTATTGATTTGACACAACAATTAAAAGTTTTTGTAGGCTAATAACAACAAAGCGCCAAAAATACCCCTGAACTATTTGAAATAGAGCAAAAAAGAAATTCCCCTCTGTTAGTTTTTGGCTAAAAATTACCCCCTTTCTAATGGAAACAGAAAGGGGCTTATCCTTGAACTATCAGAAATAGAGCAAAAATACTTCTGCATTAGTTTTTGGCTCAAAAATACCCCTCCCTTCAAATTTTATGAAAAAATATCCCTCTATATATCGAAAGAAAATAACACCATGCATGTCACAGGGACTGTCACTTTTGTAAATGTCTCAAGAATTCGATTTGAGTGATAACATTGATTCATCCTTGTTATCGTAGGAGGATCGGTTTCTCGATTGAATAGGACCACTCTGCAATTTTTCGGACCTACGAAGTTTATCCTCGTTCTTTGAGTGTTAATAATAGCTGGTTTTGTTGGAAGAGTTGTATCAAAATATTTTGTGGTGTGACCAATAATCATTTTCCAGGTACAGAATTTACCAGCTG
>JAOTQJ010000049.1:28331263-28346131 GCA_025642045.1 Solanum sejunctum | reverse complement strand
TTTTGTTGGAAGAGTTGTATCAAAATATTTTGTGGTGTGACCAATAATCATTTTCCAGGTACAGAATTTACCAGCTGAGTACCTAAAGCAGGGCGAAGTAGAGTCTTTGGTTCCTCTTTGGATTAAAGCACTTGCTGCTGCTGCTTCAGACTTTATTGAGAGCAGGCGAAATATTGGAGGAACAAGTGATTATGGGCATATGCAAGGTAAAGGGGGGAGAATTCTGAAGCGTTTAGTGAGAGAATTTGCTGATGGGCATCGCAATCCACCAAATTTTACTTGAAATTTGAGAAATTGCTACTGTAAGCTCCAATAATATTGAAACTGCAGCATCTTTATGCTATTTAAGTTTTGCTTTTGTCCAGGAATGCTGCCTTCATCCTTCTCAGGGAGTCTCAACTTCTTGGAGAACTTGTGCATTTTTTTGTACCAATGTACAGTATCCCCAATTTTGTAATATAGAAATCAGTCTTGTAATACACAACATATCAACGAGGCACTGATGGCCCATTTGTGGCAATTGGTTAGAAGGGTAAAAGAGAAATAAGATGAGGATAATGATTATTCTAACAAATCTTACTTTCCAATGTCGCCTTTTTGCTTGTTGGAAGACTTTATTATGTAATATCTGAATGTGCATCGGAGGATCCGCCTTTTAAATGGTATATGGATGGGAGGAAAGGGCCAACTTAGAACAATTGATATGAATTTAGATTTTATTTTCCTTTCCTTTTTTTTGCCCTTTTTTTGGCCTTTGGGAGGAGGGTTAGAATTTACTCGCTTCGTCCTATTTACTTATTAAGAAAACAATGATTGGCGTACGAAATTTATCATTTTACTCATATTTAATTAATAGAGTTTTAAATGGATTGACTCATTATATTTTTCAAAGATATTAGTTTCACGGTACGTGCATTCTATATGTATGGTGAGTCATGTAGTTATATTTTGAATAAACAATTATTGTAAGAGAACGCATAAATTTTGTGAGGGGCCATGAAATTCGTATTAACCCACGAAGATAAATAATTAACATTTGATTAGGTACATGCGATGTGTTTTTATGATTTTATTTTATTAAATACAAACATGTAACTTATCGTATATTCTCATTTAATACTTCCTAGTGAATGATATTAAGTATGGTCCTTTTAGGTCTTCCAATTTCTGTCATGATGAAGACTCTTTGTTGTCGACATACATATTCATCTTGAAAGTACAAGGAGAAGATAATTAATTGGTGCACTCTTTCTTTGCTAAATTGGTGCACTTCCAGTCTTGATTTTAGCGGAATCAATTATTAACAGAAATCGCTAAATTTACATGAACGCAAATAATAGTTCTTCTTTAAGGACTTAAAGAACACCTAACTTGTTTATTTTCAAAATTAAAAATATTTTTGTAAGTTTCTCATATTCCTTTTTCTCAAGTTTTCAAAGATCATCTCTTTCCATTTCATTTTGGAAAAAAATAGAAGCTTCTTTTCTGAATGAAGAAGTTAATCAACACTTTAACTTCAATCTAGCCTCACTTTATGTCAAAACAACCCCACATTATTCCTTCCATCCTTAAGAGTTAGAAGTTCCTTGTATTGATGTGATGGAGCCATCCGAAAGAAGACAAGGGACAAACCAAATCAATGTTTTCATAGTTTAGTGTGGTAAAGATTACTTAATAATTGAGTGTGAATAATCAAGTGGATAACCAACAATACCTTACAACTTGTTTGGGTGGTTGTTATTAGTTATATTTTATGTATTGTGTTGTTACTTGTTAGTATAAATATAATATTTCTTTTGATTGTTACTGAAACTTTACTATATTGTATCATTGAATTAATTGTTAGATAATGACAATTAATTTCATTTTGTGTAAAGATCAATTTTGTGTGAGTGTGATCTCATCATTCTCTTATTTATTTATTTTTTCTTATTTTGTTTATACTTTTTATTTTAAAATTTTTATTTCATCCCTTATCTTTTTGACCAGCTCATACAGCTGTATTCAGCTAGGTTGATTCTTCAAATTTTTAATGTGTTACATTCTATAACCATAAATGATAAGATTTATCAAAATATTATACTAATCAAAATAATATACAATATGGTATAATATAATACACTGTACTATGAAAAAACAGGTAAAAACCATCTGAATAGAGTGTTAAAAGAAAGAGACAATTGTTTCTCCAAATTTGGGCCAAAATGTTCAATCATGACCAAGAGATTGTCGAAGTGGTATCTCTCATTTTGCAGATAATTGCCCTTTTTGAAATTTAAAACTACCGCAAACAACTGGGTGTGATGTGTTGATAGGAACTGCAAGACCTGAAGTTCGTGCAAAAATGTGTTCCTTTTTTTCCTCAAGTGCCAATTTAATTGATCTTTGTAACTCAATTAGATTAGATCATCTTAATAGAGGTTTGTAGGCTTAATAGTTAATTTCGATAGAAACTAACAAAAGGATAAATCTTGCCATTTTTGGAATAATTGAGGGATGTTTTCTATTCATAATAATAACATAAGGATGTCGTTTAAATTTGGGGTATAGTTGGAGGATGTTTTTTTGCCACAAAAATAACGAAAGGATTAATCTTGTCATTTTTGGAATAATGAGAGATGTTTGATGTTCAGTACAATAACATAAGGATGTAGTTTAAGCTTGGGGAATAGTTCAAGGATGTTTTTAGCCGCAAACTCAGGATGTAGTTTAAGTTTGGGGCATAGTTCAAGGATGCGTTTAGTCACAAACTCATCTTCTTGAAGTATTTGATTATTAAGAAGAGTGGTATATTTTAATTTTTTTATGAATACGAATATCCCAAGAGTTAATGGGGATTTTGAGATTTTAATCTCTTTAGGAATATCCAAGAATTTGTGGATATTTGAGATGTCTTTTCAAGGGAATATAATACCTTTTATATAGGCATAAATTAGGGTTTATGATAGAAAAATATCCAAGAAATTCTAACTTAAATAGGACTCATCTCGTAGAATTCAATAAATTTCGATATTTACTCTCACAAGAAGATGTCCCAAATCAAGCTTTAGAAAACTTTTGTCTATGCAACTTTGAATCAAAACTTGTTAAGTTAATCACCTTTTTTGTCTTAGTTTCAATAACAAACTTTAAATATCAAAATATAGATTTCAAAACTTTCAACGTTCTAACTGAAAATACAAATTCATGTATTAGTATTGCTATCATTTATCTACTATTTATATATCCATTATTACTATTATACAATGACAAGTCATATGCGAAATGTTGATTGATATTTATCCCTAAAAAAATATGTTTGTTCGTACAAATTTTAAATTATTTAAAAGTTTGAAATTGACTAAAATTGTTATTAAACTTCTTATTTGAACAATATTAAAACTCTAATCAAATTTATTTTGATTGAAAAAAAGTTCTCTGTGTAAAAAAATTTGTCATAATAAAAAACATTTTCCATCTAATTTTATTATGTTTATTGTATTTAATATTTTATATTATTAAAATAATAATGTGATAATTGGAGGCTTTGGTTTTGGGGAGACAAATGGAGGAGGGACATCTCTCTTGGATTTTGCTAAAACCTTCGAGTTGGTTATTGTTAACTCATGTTTCCCAAAGAGAGAAAATTGACTACTTACTCCTCTGAAAGGGCGATAGAAGCCTTTGTAAGAATTGTAAGGAAATTCTACGTGAAATTATTTTCATTCAACATAGGCTTCTAGTAATGGACTTGGAAATTAAGAGCGGTAAGAGGAAGAAGGTTACTTATGCCCAACCGAGGATTAGATGGGGAGCCCTGACTCCTGCTCTTTCTCGGGAGATAGGGGAAAAGTTAAGTAACTTGGGAGCTTGGAGTAGTAGCGGAGAGATGAACTGTTACGCCCCGAGCCTACACCCTAGACGTAACTGGCACTCAGAACCATTGCTGATTCCAAGCGAACCACTTGGTCTGGCTACTTACTCAATGGAAGACATAAATGAATGTGGATAGGCTATAAAAGTAACAAGCTAAGAGCAATAACTGTCTGCATAAATCAAAATGTAAAGGTTCTCAATCTATACTGAAGTAAACATGAACTAAAATACTTAACACATAGTTTATGGAACCTCTACTAAAGTTTTCTGAAAGGACTACCGGGACAGGTTCCAAGTAGCCAGAACTGAAATAAATACTGAAAGAAAATATGAGTAAACCCAAGAGCCTCTGACTGAGAAGAGGTCTCACCAATGATCGGAAGTTGTCTAGTTCTCAACGAAGCGGTTGCTGAGGAACTCTGTCACCTGCGTCTGCATCATAAATGATGCAGGTCCTAAGGACGTCAGTACGTGGAATGTACGGTATGTAAGATGGCCAAAACAGTAACTCAAGGTAATATAATATTTCTCAAAAGACATAAACATAACTCAGAATAAGTAACATAATAATAACTACTTTGCAATGATAAAATTAACATGTTGAAACTTGTATGAAAAAACATATCTTCTTAGCTTGGGGAGTTTCTCTTACCGGCAACCACCACTATGAGCTTCGTGGTGATACAGCGTCTTGCCCACGCTGCCAGAGCCATCTTGTACTTTGTCGGGGTAGGGGATGAAGAACTAAGGGAGTGGATCCATCCCAAAACTAGGTCATCTTAATGGCTAATGAGGAGTGTACCTTGGTACAATCCTATCCTATGCTGGCTACATAGTTTATGAGTTCAAGTAATTAATTTTACTCTCACCTATATCGGTGCTCAATACTAATCCCAAAAATGATCTGTATATAGTTCATACTTAAAGGTTATGACTTCTTAAAAATCTGATCTTTCGAGGACTTAGCCCAACTTACTGCTTAACTTTCTCATTTGAATTTTTTAACTTGACTGAAAACTAATATCTTCACAAATATTCTCAAATGTGTGGATTACTCAGCTAATATGCAAAAGACAGTTCAAAAAAAGGATTGTTAAACATATCTCAAAACCATAAGCTTTATGGGTGTTAATGAAACCCATATGAAATTTATATGATATCGTTCTTAACTATAAATCTTGATTTTAATACTATATACAATAAGTAAAGAATCAAGAATCATTATACTTTATCAAGAATCTACACGTAAAATTGGAAATTTACTAAACTTCACAGAAATTACATGAATTTAATCTTATCTAGTACTTGAAACTTCTTGGATGAAAACTAAGTTATGTTTTCGAAAATGTTCTCAAAAATAGTTTTAGAGTGGCCATGGGAAAAGGATTTTTGAAGAATTGGAAAGAATTCTTGAGCCCTACTACGATCTTGATCTTCTTGCGCGTGAGTTTCTTGAGAGCGTTTTTGAAGAATAAAGGTGTAAAACAAGGGTTTAGGGCCTAAATTCGACTTAAAACCAACTAGTTTAGGATTATGGAGTGTGAAAAAGGTCGAAATTACCCTTCTCAATTAAAAGAAAAAATAGTCCTTTTTGCCGCGCACCAATATTGGATTTCTGTTTTTTTGACAAAAATTTGCATTACGTCGAAATCTCCAAAAAAACAAGTGTGATTCCGTGTCCCTACCGCATCGCAAGAGGGGCGTAGAAAGCTCACTATTTTATGAAATTTTTTGAAAAAAATAATTTGACTCGATCACATTAAAGTCAAGTCGAGATCATTTTTTGACTCAATTTTTCTCACTGATCGTAAATCTGGTCTTGAATTTGCAAATAGAGCATGGAAAGACGCGTTACGCGTAAGGTTAATTCTAGGGATATTTTAGTCTTTTCACCAGGTGTTACATGAACACTATGTAGGATACCACGACTCGTTACATTAAGAGGGTGGTCATTGAGGTGCTAGGGTTTTGAGAGGGACATTTGGTGGGCAACAAGGCGATTGGTGTTGGAGTGGAGAAGTTCAAGACAAATTAAAAGCCAAGAAGATTGCTTACATAAACTGGTTGAAATGTCAGGATGAGGAGGAAAAAATAAGGCTTAAAGATATTTATAAGGCGGCAAAGACAGAAGCGAAGATGGCAGTGACGAGTGCTAAGATAGCAACATTTGAGAGGTTGTATGTTGAGTTAGGGGAAAAAGATGGGGAAAGAGATTGTATAGGCTTACAAAGGTCAAAGAGAGAATAGCTCGTGACTTAGACCAAGTGAAGTGTATTAAGAATGAGAAGGGTGAGGTGTTGGTGGATGAGAATTTCATAAAGATAAGGTGGAAAGCGTACTTTCATAAACTCTTAAATAAAAAGGGGATAGATATATTGAGTTGGGCAATTTGGCGCACTCTGAAAGTTATCGAGATTTTGGTTATGTAGGCGTTTTAGAGTTGAGGAAGTTAGACGTGTTTTTAGTAGGATGAACAGAGGGAGAGCAATCGGACCTGAAAATTTTGGTGGATTTTTGGAAGAGCGCGGTTAATGAGAGTATTGAGCACTTAACTAGGTTGTTTAATGCTATTATGAAAACCGCTAAGATACCTGATGAACGGAGGAGAAGTACAATAGTTCCATTGTATAAGAACAAGGATAATATTCAAAGTTGTAACTGTTACATGGTTATCAAATTGCTAAGCCAAACTGTAAAGGTTTGGGAGAGAGTAGTGGAAACGAGAGTGAGGAAAGTAGTGTCTATTTCTGAGAACTAGTTCAGATTTATGCCGAGATGATCAACTACTGAAGCAATCCATCTTGTTCGGAGATAAGTCAAGAAATATATGGAGAGAATGAGGGACCTTCATATAGTGTTCATTAACTTGGAAAAGGCCTATGATAAAGTGTTGAGGGATGTTTTATGAAGATGCCTAGAGGCAAAAGGTGCTCGAATGGTGTACATTAGGGTGATAAAGGATATGTATGACGGAGCCAAAACTCGAGTAAAAATAGTATGAAGAGACTCAGAGTACTTTCCTGTTGAGATGGGACTCTATCAAGAATCTATGTTGAGCCTTTTTCTTTTTGCTTTGGTAATGAATGAGCTGACATGGTTTATCCAGGAGAAGGTGTCATGGTGTATGCTATTTGCAGATGACATAGTACTGATTGATGAGACTCAGGCCAAAGTTAATGATAGATTGAAGGTTTGGAGGGATACTTTAGCATCCAAAGGGTTCAAATTGAGCAGAACCAAAATAGAATACTTGGAGTGTAAATTTAGTGTTGCTAGAGATGTAGCAGATATGAAAGTGAAACTTGCCACTCAACCTATTTCTAATAGAGTAAGCTTTAAGTATCTTGGATCCATCATCTAGAGTAGTGGCGATATTGACGATGATGTTACACACTGTATTGGGGTAGCATGGGCAAAATGGAGGCTTGCCTCAGGAGTATTGTGTGATAAAAAGATACCACTTAAGCTTAAAGACAAGTTTTACAGATGATGATTAGACTATATTTGTTATATAGAGTGGAGTGTTTGCCAATTAAAAAACTCATATGTTCAGAAGATATAGGTTGTGGAGATGAGAATGTTGAGATGGATGTGTGGACATACCAGGAGTGACAGGATTAGAATGAGATCATCCGGGAGAAGCTAGAGGTGGTCCCTGTGACTGACAAGATGAGAGAAGCGAGATGTGTTGGTTTAGACATGTGAAAAGGAGTATTGAGGCTCATGTTAGGAGGTGCAAGAGGTTAGATTTAGGGGTTATGCGGAGGGATAGAGGTACACCAAAGAAGCATTGTGGGAGGTGATCAGACAAGATATAGCTAAATTTCATCTCTCCGAGGATATGACCTTAGATAGAAAACAGTGGAGGTTGCGTATTAGAGTAGAGGGCTAATAGGTTAGTAGGGGTAGGTCATTTAAGGACTTGGTGATATAGTAGGTTAATAGGAGTAGTGATGTCTTCACATCGTATGTTGTCAATGTTGTCATTTTTAGTCTTATATTTATTTACTTTTAGCGTATTTACATTGCATGTATAGCTTGTGCTGTGATTTTACATTTTGATATGTTAATTTTAGCATATTTTCATTATATCATGTGTTTTTTCTTTATTAGTCGCTCTTTCTGTTTCCTTTCTTTTCCTTTCCTTTTCCCATATCTATTATATTCTGCTTATGGATTTTGAGACAAGGATTCCTAGGAAACAACCTATCTACCTCTATGAGGTAGTGATAAAGCCTGCGTACATTTTACCCTCCCCAGACTCCACTTGTGAAACTCCACTAGGTATGTTGTTATTGATAATTAGAGGAACGTCGTGAAAAGACAAATTTGTCTAAAGCGAAGACTTTTAATGAAGCGTAAAAAGTTCAAATAATATTTCTAAAAGTCTTCACACTTTTAATGTAGTATAGACATGAATTATTTTATGAAAAAAGGTTTAAAAAAGCCTTCAAATTTCACAAAATGTATTTTCAAATCTCAAGTGTCATAAAAATATTGATAATAGTCTTCTATGACAGCACTCAGCATAGTCAGCTACCAAACTCACATCTGAACTTACAGAAATGATTGCATATAAAGATAAATAATTCCAGTCAAGCTGCTTAGTATTTGCCTAGTTACTACGTGGCTCCATATGGGCCATCCAAGTATCGACTCGCTATTAAATGCCCCCAGTCCTTCCTGCTTAAATAGCGTCCTGCCATTTAATGGAATTCTTGACTCTGCTAGTAAATCTACAGTTCATATTTCTAAAGAATCATTTAATTTTCTGTTTAAGGTTACGTATTTGATTAGGTCGCAGCCAGAATTATATGCACCAGACAGGAAACCAAAACATTAATTACACTAGAAAAACAATCACGCGAGATCAAACTATCAATAGCCAACAGCTAATGCAGAAGTGTCCATATCTTGCCTCACAGTCCACTGTCTAACCTAGTATTCTCTTAAACTATAAACGACTTATAAGAAGATCACTAATTGCCTCTATTAATAAAATGAAAGAGAGAAATGCATATTCTATCAAAGTGTTTTCATCAACGTAGTATATTCCCATTCCAAATCAGGCTAGCTAGCCCTACTTCTTAAAACATATTCTGCTCCCCTCCCAGTGCCAGCATCTGCTGCCTTCTGACAGACTACGAGTGGAATGATAAAAGCGTCCAATCAGTAAATGGGAAGAAAAGCCACCCTTGAATATTCTCCACACGGAAGAAGAAATAAACACCATTGGCATGTCAGTCTCAACAAACCAATGCCACACTCTCCTAGTCCAAGTTGATAACTTGAGGTAGCATAGCAGTTGTCTCCAGGATTGCCTCACTATCCTTATCAACTGCGAATTTGTTCCAACCTGGTCGTTGAGCAGATAATATTTTAGCCCGATCAAGACCTCCTCCTCGGAAGCCTGTTATTTTTGATGAAACCATGGGCATCACCAGCACTGAAGACGCATGAAGCGAGTCTTCTCCAAAGCCTAGTGATACTGAGCATGCAGCCTGCGTTAAAGTATATTCTTTAGATATGTAAGCATGAAATATCCTTCACGGAATAAGTAAAGTACGGACAACCATCAGAACCTTTGCCTTGACAATCATATTAGCAGCTTTCATCAGCATAACTCGTACAAATGATCTGATATCCTTGATTTGGGAGTCTTCCGATGGCATTAACAGCCTGAGATGTGCATATTTACCAATAAAAAAGGCAAGAATCAAGGAACAACAGGTCATTCTGCTAAGCAGTTTTAACCATTAGGAATTAAAGACAAGATAAAAGCAAGAATTTACAACTCAAATCTCCAATAACCAATGTCTGCATAATAAGAGGTGGAAACGAAATACCTCTCCTCATCTTGCGACAAACTTGAAGTCGCTGAAACTAACGAACCATCCTTCACTTCACCTCCTGCAAATATTACTTTTGAGTCTTTCATGCCCTCGGCACATTATATTATCAAGAACCTGTAATTTAAAATAATAATACCTTTTGATTCATCTGGAGCAAGTAAAGAAATGCCCACAAATACAGAAATCATTCCAAGAATAAACATTGTCGTTCTTAATGCATCAAAGACCTGTGTAAATTCAAAATATTAGGTTTTTAACCTGCGAACTCACTTGAAAATCAAAGTTCAAACAATTATCATCCTAGATACAGCAGTCAACTAGACTAACAAAATGGAGACCACAGAGCTTTCTCCCAACTTTATCGTCGAGAATAAAGAGATTGTCAATATAGCAAGAGCATGTTCCTTGTAAATATGGGAAGCTTTGGAATACTAATAGTTCTGTACTTAGAACTGAGTTCTTGTTACAGGAAGAATCTATTATCTTAAAAAAGCAAAAAGCAAGATGTAGCAACCAGACCAAGAGCAATTGTGGAATATAAGTAATAGCTTTGGCCACATGCGAGCTTATATCCTAAAGAAAGTTCTTGAAGAATTGAGAGGTAGAGGAGGTGCACCAATGCAATTCATCTGTGACAATCAAGCTGCATTGTATATTGCTTTAAACCCAATAATTCATGAGAAAACAAAGCATATAGAAGTAAATTGTCGTTCATTAAGCAAAAACTTGAGTCAAGGTGCATTGCGACAAGTTTTATCAACCCCGGTGGTCAGTTAGCAGGCATTCTCAAAGTCACTGTCACTCCAGAGTTGAGTCAGTTTTAGTGGCATGTTGGAGCTAATAATATATATGTTAGAATAGGAATAGGAATAGGAATATACAAGGACTTAGAATAGGAATAATAGGTTCTGTTTCTCAATCTTACTGACTTGCTTCTACGAAAGCAAGGTCAAAGAGATAGCAAATATCAGTCATTCCCAACAGCCGATAAAAAGAACCCTCACCATCTCATCCTCTAGCTTAAACTTCCCGATCTCTAAAAGAGAAAGAACATCGCATGGGAATGGATGACCAAGCACAACTGAGTAGAAAAGCAATAGAAGTAGAATAAATAGTGCAATAGCAATAAATGCAAGAATATTTACTTTCATAATATCCTTGATTTTTTTACTTCGCAATAACTAGAGAATGAAATCCCGACTATACACTTCCTTCGTTCTATGAACCCTTGTTGATTTGATTTTCGTTCGCGAAGGAACCAAACTTAATTTTAAGTCATTAGTAAGTCCAATTGCACGAGTGAAAGGCAAAAGTCAAGATTACTTGCAACCAGGTGTAGTGTGTCAAAGGTCTAAGCATAGAAACTTTCATCAACTGATCAAATCAAGTATCGAGCAAGTATTTACTTAGAATAGATCTGTTTTGATAGATCCGTTTTGGCTTTCCCTAACCACAATCTGTCTCTTCAACCTTAGAGTAGACCATAGGCGGGACTCTCTATTGCCTAGGCAGAGAGGAAGGAATGTAAGACGAGACTGATTCAAAAGTCTTGGACAACAACAACAACATACCCAGTGGAATCCCACAAGTGGGATCTGGGAAGTGTAGAATATATAAAGCCCTTACCACTACCTCATAGAGGTAAAGAGGTTGTTTCCTGGGAACCCTCGTCACAAAAACCAATAAGCAGAATAAACTAGATATGGAAAAAGGGAAGGAAGAGAAATGAAACAAAAAGAGCGACTAATAGCAAAAAGCACATGATAAAATGTAAATACGAGACACTTAACATATACAAGACAAATAATGACAACACCAGATAAAAAGACGCGACGAATCCTACTACCCTACTATACCCCACGGCCAAACATCAACCTAACCCTAATAACCTATTAGCCTACAATTCTAATTCGGGACCTCCACTCTTTCCTATCTAAGGTCATGTCCTCGGTAAGATCAAGTTTCACCATATCTTGTCTGATCACCTCCCCCAAATACTTCTTCAATCTGCATTTTCCCTTCAAGTAACTCCTAAATCCAACCTCTCGCACTTCCTAACAGGAGCATCGGTACTCCTTCTCTGCACATGTCCAAACTATCAAAGTCTCGCTTCTCTCATCTTGTCAGCCACAGGAGCCATCTCGAGCTTTTCCCGAATGGTCTCATTCCTAATCTTATCACTCCTAGTATGTTCACACATCCATCTCAACATCCTTATCTCTGTGACCTACATCTTCTGAACATGTGAGTTTTAATTGGCCAACACTTCACCCTATTCAGCAAAGATGGTCTAACCACCATCTTATAAAACTTACCTTTGAGTTTAGGTGGTATCTTCGTATCACACAATACTCCAGAGACAAGCCTCTATTTCGTCCATGCCCCAATATAGTGTGAGACAACACCGTCGATATCACCACTACTCTGAATGATGGACCCAAGATATTTAAAGTTTTCTCTCCTGAGAATAGGTTGAGTGGCAAGCCTCACATCAATGTCTGCTTCATCCCTCGCACCACTGAATTTGCACTCCAAGTATTATGTTTTGGTCCTGCTCAGTTTGAACCCTTTGAATTCCAAAGCGTGCCTCCAATCCTCCAGTCTATCATTAAACTTAGGCTGAGTCTCATCAATGAATACTATATCGTCTACAAATAGCATACACCATGCAACTTCCTCTTGAATAGACCGTGTCAGTTCATCCATCACCAAGGCGAAGAGAAAAGGGCTCAACAGAGATCCTTGATGAAGTCCCATCTCAACAGGAAAAATACCCTGAGTCTCCTCCCACCGCTCTTACCCGAGTCTTGGCTCTGTCATACATGTCTTTTATCGCCCTAATATACAATATTGGAACACCTTTCACTTCTAGACACCTCCATAGGACATCCCTCGGGACTTTGTCATAGGCCTACTCGAGATCAATGAACTCCATATATTGGTCTTTCTTTCTTTCCCTATATTTCTCCACTAATCTCTGAACAAGATGGATTGCTTCAATAGTCGACCATCCCAGCATGAATTCAAACTAATTCTCCGAAATAGACACTACTTTTCTCACCCTCATCTCCACCACTCTCTCCCAAACCTTCATAGTGTGGCTTAACAACTTGATACCCCTGTAATTGTTACAATTTTGAATATCGCCCTTATTTTTGTACAATGAAACCATTGTATTCCTCCATTCATCGAGCATTTTGGCAGTCTTCATGATAGCATTGAACAGTCTAGTCAACCACTATGTGTCATCCTTGGCCATGTTCTTCCAGAAATCTACTAGTATCTCATTGGGTATCCCTTTCTTCATCCTACTAATGACACGTCTAACCTCCTCAACTCTGAACAGCCTGCAATAACCAAAGTCTCGATGACTTTCGAAGTGTGCCAACTCACCCAACTCAATATCTCTATCTCCTTTTGTTTAAGAGAAAGCTTACCACCTTTGCTTAATGGAAGACTCATTCACCAACACCTCACCTTCCTCATCCTTGATGCACTTCACTAAGTCCAAGTCGCGCGCTTTCCTTTCTCTCTTTAGCGAGCCTATACAGTCTCTTGTCTCTACCTTTATCACTTAGCTCCACATATAGGCACTCAAAGGCTGGTCTTAGCACTTGTCACCACCATCTTTGTTTCTGTCTTTGCCGACTTATAGATCTCCTTAAGCTTTCGCTTTTCATCCTCATCCCTACAATCCAACCATTTCGTATACGCAATCTTCTTAGCTTTCACTTTACCTTGGACTTTGTCATTCCACCACCAATCTCCTTGATGTCCACCAAAGGTCTCTCTTGAAACCCCTAGTACCTCAGTAGCTACTTTTCTACTATAACTAGCAGTAGTGTCCCACATGTTGTTCACATCTCTGCCACTACTCCAGGCCTCTAAACTACTCAACTTTTCTTCCATCTCTCATGAAAAGACAGGAGTCGGGCCTCCCCATCTAATCCTCAGTAGGGAATTAATAGACTTCTTTTTCTTTTCTCTCTTAATCTCTAAATCCATCACTAGAAGCCTATGTTGAGTGAATATATTTTCACTCGAAATAACCTTGTAATTCTTACAAAGGCTTCTATCGCCTTTTCAGAGAAGTAATCAATCGAAGTCTTAGCTACCGCACTATGAAAGGTAATCAAGTGATTTTTCTTCTCGGAAAACATGAGTTAGCAATAACTAACTCAAAGGCTTTGGCAAAGTCCAAGAGAGATGTCCCACCTCCATTCCTCTCTCCAAAACCAAAGCCTCCATGAACATCTTCAAACCCGCTAGCAGTTGCTCCGATATGCCGATTCAAATCACCCCCAATGAAGATTTTTCAGTCTCTAGTATGCCTCTCACAACTTCATCCAACTCTTCCCAAAAGCGCTTTTTGACTTCCTCATCTAGGCCTATTTAAGGCGAATAGACACTAACTACGTTCACTACATGCCTACCAACCACAAGGTTGATAGACATCATCCTGTCATTAAACCTCCTAACCTCCACCACATACTCCCTAAGGTCCTCGTCTACTAGATACCTACACCATTTCCATTCCTAGAACCACCAGAGTACCATAACTTAAACCTGTCTAGGTCCTGAGCTTTAGTATCTACCCATATGGTCTCCTGAATACACGCTATATTAATATGCCTCCTCTTAAGACACTTCACACGCTATTCAAAAGTCTTAGATGGATTAATTAATTAGTTTTCTCAATGAGTGTAGTGTCATATATTTATAGGAGTAGAGTGAGCACTGATTAGATAAAGAAAAGGTGAGGAACGAAAATGGTTGCATGTGGTGATAAATTTGTTAATACTACTCTATCAATAACAAGAAAAAAGTAGCAATCCCATTTCAAATGGTTTGAGCTTAAAAGCTCCAACAATCAAGTAACTAGCATTGGTTATTCCAGCAAGAGCTCTTAGTCTAACAGAAATAGTACCAAGCCTATCCAAAGCAACGGGTCAAGACCTGATTGTCATCTTTGTCTTTGTGTGTGTCTGAGTGGGACCATTCCTCGTGAATATCCTTCTTTGAGCCCCAAAAATAACCCCCACCCTTTGGACTCTATATAACTTTTCACTTTATATATGTGGGCACCTGTTGATATCTATGAAAGTTCACCCACCCTAGTTACAACCTTTCTTTCTATTGCGCCTGAACTCTCTATTTCTGC
>JAOTQJ010000049.1:28310254-28327414 GCA_025642045.1 Solanum sejunctum | reverse complement strand
GGATGAGGATCCGAGTTGGATAAAAAAAATTAAATTTATAAAATTTAAATTTTTTATAAAATAATTTTAAAATTTTTTAAAACTTTTTTTTACTTTATGTAAAAAGAATTTAATTTTTTTGTAAAAATTATTTAATTTTTTTATTTTTTAGGAATGCCGCGTGTAAAAATATGGAATATGACGTATACACTTTATGCTTACATGGACACATGTGGCATCTCAGTATTGGCTGAAAAAACACGTCATCACGATTGCATCTCACGGTCAGCTATTGGTCTGTGCCTACTTGTTCAGGAATTGCCAAGTTGATAGTCCTATTTGTGCACTATGAAAGTTTAAGTTCCAACTTACAAAATGGTGTCAAGTTAAGAGTCCAATTTGAGAGTTTACCCTTTTTTAAAATTTAGTTAATTTTTTCAAATTTAATCATCATTCTTTTAAATTTAGCTAATTTTTTCAAGTTTAGTCAAAATTTTTAAAATTTAGTCAATTCTTTCAAAATTAGTCAATTTTTTCAAGCTAGTCAACTTTTTTGAAGTCTGTCAAATCTTTAAAAGTTAGTTAACTTCCTAATCGTTGGTCAACCGCAAGTTAGCGGCCATTTTGGGTGATTAACTTCTTCTCAAAAATATTAATTGAACTCAAATCCTTTCTTTGGTATTTAGAAAGATTTTTCTGTTAATCTTTTCAAATGTTATATCGATTTTCTAATTATCCTTAAAATTAGGTGTCAACTCTTTCAAATTTCGGGAGTTTGGTTTATACTTAAATTAATTAAGTATTAAATTGAATTTTCGAAAAAATCAAAAGTCACTTTTTCTAATTAACAGAAATGACGACTATGTTGGGGAATAATTAGGTTCTAACCATCAAATTAGGATTTATTTGACTAACTATCTGGATTGTAATAATTAATTGCCTTTATTTTCTATTTGTGTTTATTTATTTAAATTCAATTATTATAAATTGTCAATCATGGCATATTTCCGCCAATCGACATTTAGAATGTATTAGGTTAAGGGCGCTTACGTGGCTATCCATAACTGTCCCTTCAGAAAAAACTCAAATATTTCTTTGGGAATAGTAAATGGGTAGTTGGTTTAAGGTAGTTCCAATGCTATTTACTATTTCACCTCGAAGTTTGTCCAACTCGGGTCTCAAGTCAAATAGAAAATAACTCTTAGTCAAACTAAGATATAGCGAAACCAAATTCCTACTTCTAAGCATTTGCCTAGGTTGACCCAATATCTAAAGGGTATTGGGCCCATTAGTAAACCACTAAAACGTGTCAAAGGTCCCCAACCCAACGACACATCATGTTATGTGGCTTTGAAAGGTGTATGTGTTGATAACCATTTATTGTCTCTCCGGGGGGATCCTAACCAAGCCATTTTATAGGTATGACTCGCTTTCTCAAATTTGACATGGTTGTGGAAGCACCCCACAAACTCCAACTATGGTGGAATGACCTCAATTTAGAACATAAAAGGGAATTGAACAAATACATGGGATAGTTGACCTCGCTTATGCAAATGCCCGCCTATCTGGAACTGATAGAGGTTCTCACCGGATATTGGGATCCCGAAAAGATGGTGTTTCACTTCAGAATGATGGAAATCACTCCAAGCCTTGAAGAAATTCAGGACGCCATTGATACCGTGAGAATGACGGGTAAGAGAAGAGTTAAAAAAGAAGAAAGCATTTTGATTTCCCATAAGCCAACCGAGGAGCAAATTAGAGAGTATCTCAGTCTCAAGAAAGCTGACTGGGCACATGGATTGAGCATAGCCTTCAGAGATCTCTACGACCGCTTCTGTCACTCAAGCTTCCACTTAAGGTTCAATCAAGAGTTCAAACCGTATTGTGAATGGGATGTCACGCAGCCTTTGGCCTTTGCCGTTGTACTATTGGGAGTCAACATATTTCCTCAGGGCCCAAGCTCAACATCAATACTACATTCATCATGGTCGCCTATACCGCCTTCTACGGACACAAAGCTTAGGGAGTGATGAAGTATTATTCACTCATACCAACCATTGTAGCTGATATGTACCATGCCCTCGGAAAATGCAAAAATGGGCACTAATATTTTCAAGGTTGTAATTTGCTCCTTCAATGGTGGATGATAAGTCATTTGTTCAAAGGAGAAGGGACTAAAGAACTCCCCACATTGGACAATCACTACCCTCTCCTAGGGCTTTATGACAGGATGTATTGGGGTGACTTTGAAGGGAAAAAGACCCGTGAAAAATGGGCCTAAATCTTTTCCGAGTTAGGAAAGGACAATATTCAATGGATGTCTGATTGATTCATTTCAAAAGAGGTCGTGAATTGAGGTCATAAGTTGCCATTTTTGCCGCTTTCAGGAATTTGAGGTATCTGGCCATATACGTCTCTTCGAGTTTTGAGACAATTTGGTAGGAAACAAATTGTACCTCCGATTATGCACATGTATTTGATTATGGAGACGACAGGGTCCCAAACGCAAGTGACATATTGAAAGAGTGGAAAAAACCTTCAAGGCTGGCAAAAGATACTATTGCTGAAGATCGATTTAACGCCAGATATGCAGATGGATACAACGCTTGGTTTGAAGCAGGATCTGCAAGGCCTCGGGTTCTCAGTTTGAAATATCTATCGAGGTTTAGAAGATATAAAGTCACAAGTAAAGGTAGAGCTCGAGAGGGTTAAGAACGAAGCTAGAGAAATACAAGAAGCCTTCCTTCGAAAACAGGAAGAAGACAAACATACCATGGAGAGTCTGACCCAAGAGTTAGAAAACTTGAGAAGTGGACTTACAAAGATAGATTCTTGGATGAATGCCTGTGGAGAAAGTGTCAGATATGAAACCTGGGATGAAAAAGGTCGCAGATATGATGGTTACTGGTGGATGGCTCAATACGAACTCCACAACATCATGGGACAATCAAAAAGGAGCAGAATGGAAGAAGGACCTTCGGGAGCATCAAGCTAGTATCACCCCTGCGAATGTTTATTTTCGATGTATTAGCCCCTGCAAGTTTGCACTTTATCTCCCCTGTGTGGGACGACTTTATGTTTACTTTTCTTAGCCCTTTCATGGGTTTGCACTTTATCTCTCCTGCGTGGGAACACTTTATATTTACTTTTCTTGACCCCTGCGTGGGCCTTTTTATTTTATATACCCCTTGTCCCGGAGTTGTTTCCTATTTACTTTAAAATTATTTCCTTTATATATGAGAGTTTACTTTTGGGGGGACAATATAATGGTTTATTACGCATACACCTTTCAAATTCAATAGGCCTACCCCTGGCATAAAAGGATCACATGCATTTAGGACGCACAATAACTGTTTCTGTGTTATTTGCTATACTATTTGTATGATTATGTTATTTTATTTGGGTAAATTCTAGCCCATTCTTTTTCAAAAATTTCTAGAGCTAACTAGGCACAAATTCCAATCACTATCAAATGTACGACCAATAATTTTTTGGGTCTCAAGTTTCTCAACAAAGTCCAAATTCCTTAACCCACTGTTGAACTCTCATTCTTCCATCTCAGGAAAGTTGGATTTGCTGTTAGGATGAAGAAAAGCCAAAACGCTAAAAGCAATGAAGGAATATTGACAAGGATACTAGGCAAGGTCACCCAAGAGATCCCAAAAGATGGAGGAGTGAATCAAGCTACCAAGGCATTGCTTGCTAAAATAGCTGAAGCTGATGAAGAAAGAAGAAATACCGAGGATAAAAGACCAAGGCTGAGTAAGGCAAGTCAAATACTCAAAGAATATTCATCTGCTTTGGAGGGATATCTTGGAAACATAATAACTTGAAACATGAAAGTGGAGGTGGAGCTCGAGGCCACCCTAGAGGAGATAGCCAGGTTGAAGCAAGAGAATCCCCATTGTGTCCTCCCAGGACCAAGCAAAGAAGCCAAGGAAGTTGAGGTTGACATTCCCCCAAAAGAGTGATCCAAATCAAGCATAGAGAATGAAATCAACAAATCAGCAGAAGAAGTCTCAGTAGAGACATTTTATGTTTCTTAGCAATATTTCTATCTTGTATTTTTCATTTTTCGTGTAATGAAGTCTATTTGAACCAAGCTATTCCTTGTATTCTCAAACTACGTAGGGCCTGATTTCTCATTTGTGAGATACGTAGGCAGCTTTTTTAGGCTCGACCCTTATTTTTCAGAAGCTTGAAGCTTATTTTTTCCCTGTCTACATTATCAACAATACAAGAAGACCTGACTGCGCGCGAATCGATTTTCCTGATCCACTATTTCTAAAATCATATAGGCAAAGTCCTGCCTATTTATCATATCTTGCGTATCCATGGGTTAGTGTACTTTCGAATAAAACAACAATTGTGTGCTCATTGATTTATGTGCGCTATCTTACATTACCTATTAATTTGAAGGAACTAACATGCTTGCCTTTGAGTAATTGTTCTTACAGGTAATTTAGAATTGATCTGTGTTGATAAAGTTGGCCGATCATCCTTATTTCACTAGATCAAAAGCCCACAAAGATCCCTCCCCTGACCAAAACCAAAGGAAAGGAAAAATGACAAACAACAATGATGATGCAAGCCTGACTGAGATCACAGAGATAGATCTCATTATTGCACAACATAACAAATTAATTGCACAGTTGATGCAACAGATTGTTGACATGAAGATGGAAATGAAAAAGACTCAAGAGTTAGCGAATTTGGCCATCACTGCTAATCTTCCCGGTCCATACGACAGGAGGCCTCCATTTCATTTTTCTTCTCCTAATCTATCTCATCAACCTATCCCTATCTCAACAAATCCACCAATTACCCCAGTTCAAGCTTCTCCTATTATCGACTTAACTACCCCCGATGAAGGACATTTTAATATTTTCCCCAAGCACCACCCCCTCTTCAAAACCCAAATATTGCCAAAGCATGCAGTTCCTCTCAAATTACCCACACTACCCACCCCCAGATAATCTCTTTTGAAAGCCAAGCTCTAAACCAATACAACCCACCTGCCACCTAAATTGTTCCTCCTAAAATCCCCTTCCATATCCCAATCCTTATCAATCCATAAATTTTTTATGCTACTTACTCCGAGGTTGACCATTATGAAGTGAAGGAGAAAGAATGGAAGGCCAAGGAGGAGATGGCCAAGTTGGATATAAGGGAAGAAATTACAAAGACTATGAAGTAATTTCGCTATGCACCTGATGTTGCAGGGCTGGATTATGAGGATTTATGCATTCACCCTAACCTGAACCTTCCAGAAGGGTTCAAAATTCCAAAGTTTGACACTTTTGATGGAAGTGAAAATCATCTGGCCCATCTGAGAGCATATTATGATCAACTTGTGGGTGTCAAAAAAAATAAAGCATTGCTGATGTAGCTTTTCAGCCGAAGCCTGACCGGGGAGGCCTTGGAATGGTTTACTTCCCAAGAAACAAACCAATGGGCTAGTTAGAGTGCTATGACCAAAGATTTTATTGAAAGTTTTGCTTTTAATGTTGAAATCGTGCCAGATCGCTATTCATTATCTGAAAAGGAGATTATCAAAGTGTTTGTGCCCTCTTAAGAGCCGAAGTTTTATGAAAGAATGATGTTGCTCGTTGGAGAAAAATTCACAGATATAGTTAAGATTGGTGAGAATGTCGAAGATGGACTCAAAACGGGCAAGATCACCCATATATCAAATTCAGCCAAATCGTTTGAGATGTTGAGAAAAAAGAAAAAAGATGTGTCAGCTATCTCCGGCATACAAGACAAAAGAAGCACCCCTAGCAGCTACCTCAGAAAGTCCACACCCCTCAAATCCATTTTCAACCTACCCCAAGTTCATTTCCCATTTTTCATGCTCAACCAGGATATCACACTCCACCCACAAACTACCAAACCTCTCATCCCCATTATCACTCCCCACAATATCCAAACATCATCCCAAACTACCAATCTCCACTGCCAAGTTGCTCCCATATCCAACTAACTTATTAGAATTCCTCTACCAGTTACCCAATCCTAAATCCCCAAACCCCACATCAAGTTATCAAGCACCACTATACCCAAGATTCTAGACCCCTACACACCTTTTCTTGAAACCATCCAAATTACCATCGAGTGCCTCCACCTCCACAAAGTACCTATAACCCTCCTTACCAAATGCAGAGTAAAAACCCCCTTAGGCTGTTTAATCCACTCACCAAAAGTCGAACAAAGCTATTTGAAAGATTACCAGTTGTAGGATTGATCTAGCCAGCCCCTCCGAAAGCCATGTATGCTAATCTCGTTTCTTCAAGAGTGATCAAACTTATGCTTACCACTCTAACATTGTTGGACATAACACAAAAGATTGCATAAATCTGAGGCATAAAATCCAGGACTTAATTGATCGTGATATAGTAATTCTTCGGACTGTTGCTCCCAATATCAACAAGAATCCTTTACCTGAACATGGAGGGAACATTATTGGTATGATTGAGAGAGAAGGAGATTGGTGTGCAACTAAGAAGACAGTGCCAGATAGCACTGTAAGTTTAGAAAAGAGTGTGACATCTCTATGTATCAATAAGAAGCCAAAGATGGAGATTTTGATACCTTGTGAAGTGATTGCTACGACACCAAAAGGAATTCCTAACAAAAAGGTTGAGATCGAGATTGTTGATACAGGAAAATCAATTCAGGGAGCGGGCAGAAGAACACATAGGTCGATAAGTGAAACAGAGGCAGAAGAATTTTGGAGAGGAATGCGGCCTTAAGAGTACTCCATTGTGAAACACTTGGAGAAAATATCCACCCAGATTTCTGTATGGGCACTATTGATGAATTCATAACGTCATAGACAGGCATTAATGAGAGCATTGGAAGACACTTATGTGCCTATAGGAACAGGCAGCGATAATCTGGCAGCAATGATAAGCCGAGTTACCCAAGGTCATTGCATCAATTTTGGCACTAAAGAGCTACCATTCGAGGGGACAATGCATAATAAGGTGCTTCATATTACAATCAAGTGTCGAGATATGATTCTAAATCATGTCTTGATCGACGACGGATCTAGATTGAATATTTGCCCTCTATCTACTCTCAAGCAATTGAACTATGATGTGGAGAAAATCCAGCAGAGCCAAGTTAATGTGAGAGCGTTTGACGGTGGTCGAAGAAATACACTAGGAGTAGTGAATCTAACAATTTGTGTAGGACTCGCTAAGTTTGTTGTCGAACTTCAAGTGATGGACATAGCTACCAGCTATAACATGTTGTTGGAAAGACCTTGGATCCATATGCCTGGAGCTGTGCCTTCTACCCTCCACCAAATGATGAAGTTCATTTGGAATGAATGTGAAGTGGTAATATATGGTGAGGGAAGCCGTTCAAATGTGTATGCACCCATCATCGATAATGTCACTAAAGGATCAGGTTGCTACATGGTAGAAATAGTGAACGCCACCGAAGATGATTGGACGCTGGGACTTCCTATGCCTGCTGTTTATAAGATAATAGCCACAGTGATGTTGAGAAATAGGTTTGAACCTGATTTTGGGTTAGGGAAGCACTTGCAGAGTATTACAAGCCTATTCTATTGCCAGCGAAACAGTCAAGATTCAGCTTAGGATACCCTATCTTAGAGGAAGATGAGTTGGAGATGCAGAATTAGAAGGATGATCGATCTTTGGCCCTGCCAATACCGCACGAGAATGCATAGGTAACAATGGTCTTGGAGGAGGGATCTGGGACCTATTTGAAGAAATTGATGCAATTGATGATGATGAAATAGCCCAAACATCAAGTGCTCGAGGTGCAGAACCGGATGACCAAGAGTTTAGAGAGACATCTGCCTTGTTGCTAATCCCCTACTTGTCTTGGTAGACTAAGAATTGCTAAATTACTCATTTTTAAAAATAGGTGGCAGTCTGGTGGAGGTCCGTGACCCATCTTTTACCTTGCTATTTCACTCTTGTTTAATTTCATTTTAATTTCTCTCGTAATATCTCAAAAGGCAGACTGACCCATGGTCATGGCCAAAGTTTGCACTTTCTTTTAAATGAAAGCCTTCATTTATTTCAAATCACACTTACTATTCATCTTATCATTTCAATTACTTCTTATCTAACTATGTTTGTTTATGATTTTAGTTTAAATAATTTTAAACTTATCAATGTCATGTCATGTCAAAAGCTGAATGAACAGAATAAAACAGATGACAATGAGTTTGAGGAATACGATGAAAGAACCACAATAGCTGAACATCTTGCCCAGGAATTGAGACAATTTGAGAACCAAGATAAGCCTAATCTTGATGAGATTGAGACAGTGAATATGAGAGACGGATAATATGTCAAGGAAACTAGAATCAGTGTCCATTTGAAAGATGCTCAGAAGGGAGAACTCACTAGCTTGCTCAAAGAATACATGGACGTATTTGTTTGGTCCTATGAGGATATGCCAGGTTTGAGCATCGATATTATCTTTCACAAGTTGCCAATCAACCCAGAATTCAGTCCAATGAAACAAAAGACTCGAAAGTTCAAGCCGAATTTGAGTTTGAAAATCAAGGAAGAGGTTACCAAACAGATACAAGCCAATGTGGTAGAAGTGATGCAATACCCCACTTGGTTTGCCAATATCGTCCCAGTGCCCAAGAAGGATGGAAAAATCAAAATCTGTGTTGATTTTTATAGACATCTCAACAAGGCCAGTCCCAAGGATGATTTTTCCATTGCCGAACATCCACATCCTTATTGACAATTGTGCCAAGGATGAGATGCAATCATTCGTGGATTGCTTTGCTGGATATCATCAAATTCTAATAGATGAAGAAGATGCAGAAAAGACAGCTTTTATCACACTCTAGGTTGTGTACCACTATCAAGTGATGTCATTTGGCCTAGAAAACATGAACTACTTATATAAGAGTCATGACAACTCTTTTCCATGACATGATTCACAAAGAGATTGAGATACAAATGGATGATGTTATCATCAAGTCCCGCGAGAGTTCGAATCATCTGACTCAAGTTGCTGACAAGGCTATTTTATTTTCAGTTGCCGAGAAGGCCATTGCATGTTCATCGCAGATAAGGCTATTTTATTTTTGATTGACAATAGGGCTATTGAATATTCCGCCGACAAGGCTATTTTATTTTTAGTTGCCGAGAGGGTCATTGCATATTCATCGTCGACAAGACTATTTTATTTTCAGTTGCCGAGAGGGTCATTGCATGTTCATCGCCGATAAGGCTATTTTATTTTTCAGTTGCTGAGAGCGTCATTGCATATTCATCGCTGATAAGGCTATTTTGTTTTTCAGTTGCCGAGAGGACCATTGCATATTCACTGCTGACAAGGTTATTTTATTTTCAGTTGCCAAGAGGGCCATTGCATATTCATCGCCGATAAGGCTATTTCATTTTCCAATTACTGAGAGGACCATTGCATATTCACTGCTGACAAGGCCATTCTATTGTTTAGTTGCCGAGAGGGCTATTGCATATTCATTGTTGAGAAGACCATTTTATCTTCAAGTTGTCGAGAGGACCATATAATGATTGCTTCATATTGATTCATTATTTGTCACGTTGAAGAGAAGAATACATATCGAATATGGTAAAAGATGTCATCTCTAATTCAAATTATGATTTTACTAACATGTTATTTTAGTTATATCAAAAGCATCCAAAAGGATGAATTCTCAAAACGAACCATAGGTGAGGACGTCATCAAGTAGGGTGCAGCATAACGTGAAACTTTTTCTTAGTAGCGAACTAGGACATAGTATGAAGAGGGGCGTCAAACCCTTCGGACATGAGCTGGGAAACGACTACGACCACAATCTAACCACACCCCTGTCAGAAGGCCTGTGGGTATTTCTTTGAGTTCGTTAATTTTCAGTTTCGCCTTCGGATAATCTCAACTCTCACTGGAGGCAATTTTCCAATCCGAGTGATAATGTACCAAGAGTTTGAAAATTATGTCCTTGTGAGTTCTTAATTATGGGTGTGAAGCGTGCCACATTTATGGTTAAGAGGTTGCAAGCCTCTTTTCATAATTCGATTTGCTTGTCACTCCTCCTGTCTAGAGGTCATCTCAGAATAAGAGATTTCCTCTTCAACCGAGGAAGTCAAACTACAAGCAGCCTGATTCCTAAGTCAAGGACATATAGGCGGGCTCAATTTTAAAAACTCGGCTGTGTTCTAACATTTATTCCTAAAATCTCATTCCCAAGCATTCTAATTTCTCCGTAATTCGATATTGGGATAGCTTTTAAATTCTTTCAAAATCGTGGGTAAGATCAAGCGTTTTGAACTACAAGTGACCTGAATTCTCATGTAACCTGAGATATGTAGGAAACCCAAAACCAGGGTCTGGCCGTAATTTCTCAAAGTCTGTACCAAGAGCTTTTCAGAAGACGAAGATGTGGTTGGCTAAAATTAGATTAGTCAAGTTTCTTTGTCCACGATCTTCCATTGATCGTACCCAAAGAAAAGGACAACCACATTAGCGCCACATCAATATTTTGTAGTACAATCAACACTACGTCAGAATTTCACTGATTTTAGTTCTACTTTCTTCTCTTTCTTCTTAATTTAAAACTATCTTTGATTAATTAACTTTTTTATATTAATTAATATATCATTAGTTATATTAAAATTTCTTAAATAATTAGTATATTTTTTTTCCAACAGCAAAATATATCAATTGTCCCGAATTGTCAACACCTTCAAAACTCGAATATCATTTCTATTAAACAAACTCAACTACACCATCTCCCTTCCTCAAAGATTCATTTTTCTAATCTTCGTAAAATTATTATTTTTTCAGTGAGTTTAGGTGAAGATATTATGATTTGAGCTACGATATTTTTTTCAATTAAAGTCATCTTTTTCTTTGGTGTTGTTTTAAATTGATAACCTAATAAAATTTCATGCTGAATATCAATCGCTGACAATAATGTTGAGGTGAACGTAACACAAAATTCTTGTCAAAAAAGAGAAAAAGAAAGGAAAAAAAAAGAATTAAAAATGATAAGACAAGGAGAAGGAGATGGTTTATGAGATACAATGGTAAGACATAATGTGATGGTGTCAAACCTTACCCTTAAGACTTAACTCGTTGTTTGAAAGTCCTTAGGACTAAGAGACAAAAGTTATAGTCATATAGACCATATAATAGTGTCAACTCTTGCCCATAGAGTGACAAGAATTATAGGGTATCTTATAAATAAATTAAAAAAAATTGGGTCAACTCTTACCTATGGGACCTAACTTGTCCTTTAAAATTTTTTAATGCTAAGTATTGCCTCTAAAGTAAGAGTTATAGAGTGTCTCATGAAATTTTCAATCATATTTATTTAAAATAGTAAATATGAAAAAAAATTATATTGAACCTTAACAATTTAATTTAAAAATTATTTTATAGAAACACAAAATGTATAAAATAAATATTATTTATAGTTTCACAATTAAAAAAATAAACAAAAAGAAAAACAAACATAAGGAAAACATAGAAAGCAAGAAAAAAATACAAGAAAAAAAAGAAATAAGAAAAAGAAACAAAAATACATAACAAAAAATGAAAGGAAAAAAACGTAAGGAAAAAGTGGGAAATAAGAGGAAAAATGAAAGAGAAAAAATTAAAAAAATATATCATTTAATTCTATGTAATCATTAAAATATAAGTTTTCTTTATTTTGTTAGATATAGAGGGTAATTTTATCCAAAAAATTTTTATTAAATGAATGAACAATATTTTTGTGAGACATTTTTAATGAAAATAAAATATCAAGATAATATTTTATTGAGATATCTTTGAATATAACATAAATATTCTAGTGACATCAACCAACAAAAATGCAAGAAAGAGAAAAAGGAAAAAAAAAAAGTACAAAGAAAGAGAAATTTGAAAATGAGGACATATTAAGAAAACTAACTAATTGTATGATATCCAATGAGAAGATGCATATAGTTTGAAATGATTTTTGTTCTTTTTTCCCTTCAAAAGTGATGCTAATAATTTTGGAAGTAATAATTAAATTTTACTCAAACTAGAATAATAGGTAAATAATTATGCGTAAAATTAAATTGTTAAATTAAATTTTGCTGTAAAGTTCAGAAGGAGTTTTATGTGTGTTTTTTTTATATATTTTTATATAAAGAATACCCTTATTTCATTTATTAGGTCAAAAAATTCCGATTAACGTATAAACCATTTACCTATTGAATCAAAATGCGAAAAAGTTAAAACTTATTTCATCTTTTGACCATTCATTATTTTCTTAGGCACTGTCCATGATTTTCTCAACGAAATTGTCTTGAAATTTGAATTCAAACTTTAGCCGCTTCCTTTGAAAGAAAGGACTAGAAAGAGATTTTTGGAAAATGGGGAAGCTGAAAGAGACGGTGATTAGTGATAGGTTGGATTTCGATTCTTATTCCGACGACTGTGAGGGAAGCGCTCAAAAGAAGAGGAGGAGACTGACGCAGAAGAATCTATTCCAGTTGTGGGGACTTGACACTCCTATGCGACCTTCTACAGCTACTTCTCGTGAAAATCAACAGCGCCTTTGTCCCTTCTATAAGAGGATTCCAGGTTCCACTTCCATTCTTCTTACAAATTTTCTCCAGATCAATGTTCTTTTTTTGCTTGACTGAGATTAACCTATGTCCTACTGATTTCTAGCCATCTGGGCATTATTCACCTCTAAGACAATTGGTTATGTATCCTCCTTCATTCATGCAGGAACACCCTTCACTGTTGACGCATTCTGCTATGGTCCAGTCAAAGGCTGCTATGCCTATTTCCTTAGCCACTTCCATGCTGATCATTACCGTGGCTTGACCAAAGGATGGTCACATGGGCCTATCTACTGTACCAACCTCACTGCTCGCTTGCTTAGAATCTCTCTTAATGTTAGTCCATCGTAAGGACCCTTTCCTAGTCAAGAGAATTAGCAAGAAAATTTCATATCCTATGGGCTGCTTTACTCCTTCCCACCTCAAACAAGTGTACACGCTAGTGAATTTCTGTTGATTCTTTTGCAGGTTCATCTGTCCTCTGGAATTAGGTACTGAATACAGCCTTAAAGGAATCAAAATTACTATGCTTGATGCTAACCACTGTCCTGGTGCTGCTCTCATTCACTTCCGTCTCCCGAATGGACAATGTTACTTGCACACTGGAGACTTTAGGGCTTCGAAGCTGATGCAATCATATCCTGTCCTTGCAAGTCAACGTATTAATATACTTTACCTTGACACAACATACTGCAATCCAAAGTACAGGTGTAATTCTCTTTCTTCTATATCATGGACATGTGGTTTACAGTTGTGCCAAACGTTAATTTCTTGCAGAGATCTTTTTCAGGTTTCCTTCAAAAGAAGATGTTTTGGAATTTGTTGTAGGCGTCACGAGAAGATATTTGAATAATCATCCAAAAACCATCGTGGTTGTTGGTGCATACAGCATCGGAAAAGAACATGTGTATTCTGCAATTTCCAAGGCACTGGGGGTATATTAGCTTCTGAGTATTTCTTGATATCTTTACGATATTAATCCATATTATGACTTGATGAATATCTAGCATCCTTATAAAGGCATCAAAGACTTAAGAGCTAATGAGTTGCCAGGGAAAAAAAATACACAGACCATTTAGCAGAAGATGAAACTGATTTGCTCCGATAACTTAGGTTTATAAATTCCTTCTCTTTATGGATGAATAGCATGCCATGTGGCACCAAACTATTGAAATTTCATTTGTCTTTCCGGGACGAGGCGACAATTTGTTACAAGTTTGCGTATGATGTGTTCATTGAAGCAAAACTCTATGCTGTCTGTCTATTTGCTTCAGAAAGTGAACTTCTATACAAAATGTTAGCTGACTGGGTTTATTATAAATACTTCATAGGTAAAAATATATGCAAATGCCTCCAGGAGGCGCATTCTTCGATCTTTTGGCTGGGCTGGTATTTCTGAAAATCTGTCAGCAAATGGGAAAGATACACCTTTGCACATATTGCCTATATCATCCTTGAGATTTGAGGTCTGCATTAACACCTCTTTTAGCTTATTGATGGGTTTTCATCTTCTAAACTTCTTCTGTTGATGTTTCCTAAGATTCTGCAGCGTTATTTGGCATCACGAGACGGACAGTACACTAGCATGTTGGCGTTCCGACCAACAGGTGACTCATATTTGTTACTTATAGCTTGTGACCCATCTATTTAAGTGGACTGTCTCAGATCCTTACTGTCACCTTTTTACAGGTTGGACTTACTCACAGACCATCGGGGAGAATCTAAACTTGATAAAACCCACCTCTAAGGGCAACATCACTATGTATGGTGAGATAAATTGGTGTTTTGGGGAGAATTTAGATCCTAAATTTTTTTTTTAATTTATAATTTGCATATATTTACTGTATGTTACGACTTCTTTTTGTGGCTCCTAGTTGGCTGAGGTGTTAATCAACCATTCTGCTGCATTAATTTCCTGCAGGTGTTCCATATAGCGAGCATTCTAATTTCACAGAGTTGCAGGAATTTGTGCAGGTTGAGATATTTTTGAAGAATTCTTTTTGCTTCTTGAATATTTAGTTAATTTCATCTTTGCCAACTAATGGAACTACCAAGTGGATTAAGTCTTCCGAAGCTAGTTCTCATAAACTTTTACAAAAATGTTTCTATATTCCAATTATGGAAATATTTGGTTTTGCAGTTTCTGAGGCCAGAAAAGATAATTCCTACTGTGAATGTTGGAAATGCTATTAATCGTGGCAAGATGCAATCATACTTCCAGCAGTGGCTGAAAGCCTGAAAGAGAGCTATTCTTCTGGAGTGTAATTTGGTTATTCAATTCGGTCTAATTCTTTTGGAGATTAGCAAGTGGATTAGATAAATTAATGAAATGGATATGATTGTTATAGGGAGTTTTTAATCTCTATGAGCTTGTAGCGAGATAAAAAATCTCTAGGCCTCCATTCTTGCTGATTACCCACACAAGGTAGTGTTAAATCCCAGGAATTTGTCATAGTAATTTTTATTTTTTTTCTTGCAAATCATAAGTCTAACCAATGCCCCAGCGCTTCAATCATTTGTAAATAGGGTTTAGACGAAGGAGATGAAAAGCAAAAAAGTTTATCAAAAAATGGAGGCCTTTTAAACTTATTTTAGATGCTAACTGGTTATCTTTCAACTCAACGACAATATAAACATTGGTTACATTCCAATGAGTTGTTTTAAAAGATGGCTTACCTGGTGAATATAATTTCATCAATTGCAGAATGGTAGGATTCGTCTCGGTTATCATTCTGTGGGCTAGAACAGACCCCTGGAATCAATGTCAGTAATTGTCAATAAATTTCTTTCTTTTGTATTGTCCCATAACTTTTTCTTTTTTCGTCTCAAACGAATCATCTTTTTAAATTTCTTTATTATTAGCTAATTAGAAGCATCAACTAGATTTATAATCACATTTGGCCCAAATGTCTTGAATAAAAATGCAACAGAAATTCCTTGAAGTGCCGTAATTCAGAAGGAAAAAAAATGTCATGACGACGGACATCTAACATAAACAGAAAGGAGGCATGGGTCCAGGGACCGTGGAAGACAAAATATGATCCCGTGTTCTTTCCCTATTCAAATAGACTAATGAAAGATCCTAATTGTTTTATGTTGCCACAAAAACATATCTTTCCCAAGAAACAGAAAATCATTTTGATAGTTCACCAATATATCCCATATCCTGTATTTAAACAACTCTGCTAATCCTGCACACTGAAAAGCAAATCAGGTCTCTGACGATTAGGAGATAAAAAGTAAAATTAGAAAATGAAAAGATAAAAAGAACAGACCAAAACTAAACCTCATCCAACTTGAAAGTTAAGTACCTCGTCTCAGAAGGCAATGCACTTCTCGTGGCTTTTACTTCAGATATAGATTAATAGCCCACAAGGAATGGCAAGTGCCAATTGGATATCACATAATCTGCTATACAGATCTATCTCAAGTTTTCATACTGTACATGTGGGACCAGCTGCTGATGAGAGACAAGCCTCCACATTCTTAACTAAACCACTCACCCAGGACCCTATTATCGCGATGGACAATGGCCATGGGGCTGCCTAGTGGATGACGTAACAATCTCTGTTCATGGAAAGGACTAATATTTTATCAAGGTCGGCAATGAGGAATATAGTTCTGCTAGGCATTGGAAGATCCAATTCAGCAACTGTTCTTTAGGTAGCTCCAAGAGCAGTTCAGCCTGAATAAGATAAGACACATCATTACACAAAGTTACTTAAATATGGAAAACATGCCTTGCACATTAATTTTTTCCTTTTCTTCCAAGTGAAGAATATGGAACCTTAGTGGATTTGTATAGGTACAGAAAATGGTAAAATCAACAAAAACACACCTTTATTTGGCCATCTTCAAATATCAGAGAATTCTGATGAACATCTGAAGTTGCTGAATCAGTTATCAACTTGAAAACCTTTTTTGACATATTTGTTTTCATGCCAACCATCTTTCCTGAGGCATAAATGTTGGTAATTCCTAAATCTGCTGCCATTCTTCTGACATAAAGCTTTTTCAATAGGATTTCCATGGAGTATGGTTCTTTGCCATACTGACGCCTCAGATTTTCCGTAAATTGCATCAAGCTGAAAATGTCCTTTTCAGCTGCTTTTTCAGCGCCATTAATGATTTGCATGGGGTTCTCCAAATGGTTTATGTACTCAGAAGGAAGATGCGGGTTTATATTGATATCAAGCTGAGCAGGAAGTGAAAGAATTTTGAAAGGTTATACCCATTACTTTCAGTTGCCAATGGAAGTAGTTCAGTAGATCAACTACAGGCTCTATCTTTCATGATGGATGTGAAAAGCAGAATAAATTTAACAGGAGACACAAATTTTTACAAGCTATTTGTAGAACCACCAGTCTATAGTTCCTATATGAAGCCGTTTCCACATGCCTAGCCAACCAATGTGGTCATGCTCAACATTTAGATAACTAACCCAGATTAATTCCCTCATCAGGCATTCCAATTCCAAGTAATTTGTCTTTATTTTTCTACCTTGTACTCTTATTGGATGTTCAGAAGTAAGAGATGATGAAAGACAGAATGAATAAACTCAAATTATTACGAATAGGTCTTTCTAATGATAAATAAGTATGTATGGACTCATTCG
>JAOTQJ010000049.1:28297570-28310154 GCA_025642045.1 Solanum sejunctum | reverse complement strand
AACTAAACTGAACTAAATGAAGTGAAGTTTACTGAAATAGTGTACTTATACTATTACTATAAAATACTATAAAGAAAGGTAGTAAATTAGAAACTCAACTAAACTAAATATTGCATGACTTGCACTCTTCTGATTGATCATTTATTATTGTTGTTATGGTTTCTTATCTCTGTCGTTGTTCCCTTGCATTCTTCTTGTGCCCTTTTAACAATTAATTTAACTTCAGGTAATAAAGTAGTGATTTTGGAAACAGAGGTAAGGGCTGCGTACACTCTACCCTCTCTCCAGACTCACTTGTGGGACTTCACTGGTATGTTGTTGTTGTAATAAAGTAGTGATTTATACCTTTGACATTCCATATAAGACGTATAATTGCCCAATTACTTAAAAACCCTCTAGATTATTAACCATTTTTCCACTTTTGATTAATTAATTCACCATATAATTAAAACACTTGACCTATTTTCTTTTTTGGAGTGACTAATACTTGAAACTTTCACAATCTACAAAATCCTCTTCTCCAACAAAATGAAATAATCTATACTGATGCTATCCTAGATACTTCAAACTTGATGCCACATCATTCAAACTAACCACTTCACTTTTCCATAATTCTTATTTATGGAGCATGTTCCTGGCTATGCGGGGAGTGAACTGGGTGATGCCTGCTACGACAAAGGAGCTACTAAGTAGCTGGAGAGGGATTGGATGCAGAAAAAAAGAGACCATTGGTGGAAAACCATCCCTGCTTGCATCTGGTGGACACTCTGGAAAGAAAGGAACTCAAGATGTTTTGAGGGCCAAAATCAAGCTTACAGAGAATCAAAATGAATTGTTTAAGTCTTCTGTTTTTTTGGTGTAAAGGTAGTTTGATAGGGGAGATTATAGACTTGGTAGATTTCATAGGAAACAAGTAATGTACCCCCTGGGGTGAGATGTGAGTTTCCATTCATCATCTTTTTTGGGATGATGAATGCCTTGAAATGAAATTAGTTACCTTTTTCTCAAAAAGAGTGATGTTCGAGTTGACTTGCATGCACCTCGATTAATTTCAGGTAACTTTGTCCATCAAGGCTTAGCAAGATTAGAAGAAATCACCTAGTGTTTAAATTATATTTTCAGATGGAATGAGTACATTTCTCTGAAAGATTTCATCCCACTCTGAAAATTTAATACTTTAGTACCTAATCTATAAGAACTATTCATCTATTTAATAGCTAATCTCAAGAAGACTCCCTTTAATTTTGAAATAATAGTGAGAGAACTTGTTTAGATTTTCTTTATAATTGCAACTCTTACATAATTACCGAAAGGACAAAAAAAGAAACAACAATCGTGTATATGCATCTCAATTGCAAGTCTAGTTTGTGATTGTTGTCAGAAGTTGATAAGTTCCTTCTGATCCATAGTAGGATAGTAAATCTTCGAGGATAAAAGCATAATAAAAGCCTAATTGGGCGTGTTTATGAAAAGCTCATAATCTACTATAGTAGTTAGGCAAATTCTGGTTGTACATGACTCAACATTTCCTAATTCAATGATAGTGTCCCAAAAATTTTCATATTTCAAGATCTGAATCTCTCTAGTTGACATTCGAACCAATCATTTAAAAAATCAATTAATGACAGTTCCTCAAAAAAGCAGCACGGATTAGGCATAGGAGAAGGGGACACAACCACAGACACACAATGGATTTTGTACTAGATAAATGTATCAATTTATTAGAAGATATAGAGAGCAATAATACCTTCATTGCAGGGTAAGGAACAGATATTACACGATGCTCATCAACCTGGAATAACATAAGGATAACAGATTTCATTATCTTTCATTTTGAAAGGTACATAACTGATGCATAGATGTATCATAATCCAAAAGTAAGGGACGATAGCATGCAGAAACCAATGCCATCTTAGGCACATTACAATCGATTTTATCTTTGTAACTACTAATAATGGAATGAAAGGATCATGCAAACAGACCTTTGACAAGCTCTCAAACAGCATCTCAAAGAATAGATCAATGCCCACATTGCCGACATCCCCTGTCTGTTGCTCGCCAAAAATATTGCCAAATCCTCTAATAGCCATGTCTCTTTCTGCAAGCTGAAAACCCTGACCAAGTTCACGGCACTCTTCAAGAGCAGCAAGCCTCTCCTAGATTTTCAAATGAATGCCATGTTACAGCCAGAATAAAGATAAATATTCTGTAAATAACTTCACACAATTTGCATATAACATAATGCGTCCTTGATAAGATAAATTTAGAAACCCCGTTCTGTTGGAAAATACCACAACATTACCAGAATGAAGGCATCAAGACAATATATGAACCATCTCCTACATCTCCTGTCATTAGAAAAATAGAGGAAAAAGAGCATACTAGTGCATGGTCAGAAAGAAGTGATTTGTCAGGATAAAATAAGTGTGCATGAGCTTCCTTATCCGCCCGTCCAACCCTTCCACGCAACTACAATAATCAAAGGAGGAGTAGGAATTATAAAGAGTATAGGAAGTCACAGCAATTGAAATTATAACGATCAATAAAACAATAGCTAAGAATCTGCAAAGTAAAGATATGGAATTATCAGAAGCACATCATCGTGTCCTGATTAAGCCATGGTCATAATATGAGTCTCATGGCCAAGTTTTGACATTAAGGGCTCAAAATGTTTGACCAACCAACTTAGAAGTCAATACAATGAAAAAAAAACTGGGTAAGATTAAAAAGATGCTTCTTCACTGGAGTTTGAAATCATTACATTAACTAAGTAGAAGACAATTGATTGACTTCCTCACCACTGCTGCAATAACAGGCCAGTGGTTCCCTATGGCCGACATCACAAGAGAACCAAACCCCAGAAATTGCTCAGGAAAGAAACAAGAGACACTTCACAGGATATCACCGAAAGGCTGATTCAACAACATTTGTTCTCTCTCTGTAACATTCCTTGTCTCATAAAAATGTGAGCTTGACTGAAATGCCACTACAAGGAAAATAGCACTATATATGCTGTTTAACTTTGATGTAATCTCAAGACTACAAGGAGTATTTGAATGTAACAAGTACCTGCTACACTAAACCTCACCTACCTAAAATATCCCAAAGGTAAATTTTATCCTTTAGCACCATTAATCGTATTGTGCGATTTATCGGGCACATTAAGGAAACAGGGAGATTCTATATTAACTCAGAGCTGAGAAAACAGCACATGCTGTCAAGGAATATCAAGTTCATGTAAAATTACAAAAGGTTGTGTCAAAATAAATTATGTTTCTATCACTTATGCCGAAGAAGATTCTACAGATAAAAACAAATGATTTGCTTCCTGGTTTCACTATCACTGAAACAGTGCATCAAAAAACTATCAATAGGAATGGAAACAACATGACAGCAAATCATGCTGTTCGTTTAGGCAAGAGAATGTAAAAACCTGATACAATTGTGCAAGTCCAAATTGCTGAACATCTTGAATGATGATTGTGTTTGCATTTTGAATATCAAGGCCACTTTCTACTATGTTTGTACAGATAAGAATTCTAGTATCACCCCGTGCAAATCTTTCCATAGTTTCCTCGAGCTGTTTTGAGTATTGCTGCCAAAAAAGATGAAACGGCATGTGAGACCACTAGAACTGAACAAGGCAGTGTAGATGCTAATTAAATTTGAGTTCATATATTAGATTACATTTAAAGACTGAATGAGGGTAAGTATTCTATCAAAGGTAATACTTATGAAAAAGGCACGAACTTTTTAGAGCAAGAGCAAATGCACCAATAACTGAAACTCTACTTTAGCGTAAGTGATACAGAATTAGTAATATCAGGCCACGATTGCTGTTGCAAAAAGGTGACATGAATCTTAAAAGAAATTTGCTCTCATTATCATGTTGGTTTTTCTTAAGAGATGGTGCAACAAAACGGGTTTAAAACACCTTTACGTAATTATTAAGCATAGAAGGGATTCAAATATCCAACTTAATTACATAATCTTCAGGAAATTTGCATAACAAAAATTCAAAAAAGCTAAGTAATCTCAACCACTAAAACAACCTACTAGACAACTTAATATGCTAAAAGTCACCACGGTACTGAAAGTAATTTTCAACACTACTCCTTCACTTTAGTTACAGCAATTTAAAATGTTGTTCCTCCTCAGTTTCTGTTTGGCGGTTGGTGCTGAATTCTTTTGATTATTTTGAACTTGGACAATTTTCGATATTGATCTTTCTCTCCTTCTTTCTTTTTCTTCTTTTGGTTTTGTGCTTAAAAAACACCCTCAATAATCTTATCTTGTTTGATAACTCTTTTGAAAGTTCTTTCACCTGCATAATGACAGGATTTGCAAGGAGTGTTTGTAAGGATCGTTCTTCAATTACAACATTCCATATATCATAGGTTTCAAAATCTGATTTCATTCTCATTGATCAAATTTGATAGTTTTTGTCGGTGAAAATTGTGGGGTATTGAAAAAAAGATTGTTGCTTGTCATGGTTGAAAATAGGTTAAAAATTGCTATTAGTTAAAAATAGCCTGCAGTTTGAAAATAGGCACCGGTTGTGAACAGCGGTGATGGATTAATTTTAGCTCTAATGAGTTAAAAATATTTTTTTAGAAAAACTGACAGATCCGAGAGATCAAAGAGGATCTTGATACCACTGTTGGTTTATTTTAAGTGGTGCAACAAAAAATGGTTGAAAATGTTTTTCCATCATTTTATTAAGCATAGAAGGACTTTGAATAGCCAACATGAAAACATAATCTGCAGAAAATCTGCATAAACAAAAATTCAAAAGTCTAAATAATATCAACAACTACAAAATCTAACAGAAATTTAAATTTCAAATTCATCCTAAATCTAACAACTGGAAGAGATTTTCAACATATTGTCCCACCAGAATAATCAATCTATCAATTGACCTTGTCTCAATCCCAAGTCAACTGGAGTTGGATACATAAATCATTTATTCTTCTCTATTCAGGCCCATTTCACTCCAATACTAAATAATTTGAACTGACTAGTTTAATCTCAATAACTTGTACGGAGGAGGGCTAAAAATGCCCCTGGCCTATCTCAACAGGTCTAGATATACCCTTCATCCAACTATACCGCTAAATATTAGACCTATAAACAATAAGCATTTGGCTTTCATTCCCAAAAATGTTACTCCCATATGATTAATCAATTCTCAATTCCTCTATTATAGTGTTCTGCCTCATAAAGTTTCCTAGATTCACGTACGCTTAGTCAAAAGGCATTAGACAGTCTAGAAGAAAACTTTAATGAAGAACAAGGTTTAGTGAATGTGGAAGCTATGGAAGAAAGCTAGAGTCCCATAAGAGCTTAAGTCACGGGGCATCACACAGCTGATTGATCAAATGATTGATTGATTAACCTTTAATTGCAGAACTTAAAAGCAAACTCATAAAAGAGGGCTGGACATAATACCAAAAATTGAATAATCGAACTGAACCAAAATTTTTGATAATTTGGTGATAATTCGATATTTGGTATGATACTCCGAGTACAGTTTTAGAATTACGGTATTTAGGTTTAGGATTGGTATGAGACATTAGTGCCATTTGGTATTCGGTATTTCCCGAATACCAAATTATTTACTTAATAAATGTCATGTATCAACATGTCCAAAGAGAAATTTAAAGAATAAACATAATTAATCCAAATATATGTCTTTTAGTTGTTTGAATTAGCTTTGTTAATATCTTCTTACTTGTTGATCTTCTGTTATATCGTGCCTTCACACAAGAAAATATAAATAATTGGAGCAATAGTATTAATTTTGTAAGATAATCGGCTAGAATTTCAATATGGTATTACTGAACACCATACTTAATCGAGGTTTGATTTACCGATTAATGGATCATTGAACCAAAATTTTAAAATTCGGTGTTTGGTATCTACCTTTAATTACACCAATTACTGAATTACCAAACATGAAATCTGAAAATTTCGAACCGAATACCGACCGCCCACCCCTATCATAAAATCCCGTAATTACCTTTCCATGAGCAATAGCTATTTCAACATGCGGAAATACTTGTTCTAAGAATTTCATAACATCCTCAAGACCTGCGAGTAATAGACAAACCCATGTAACTACGAGTACGATGCACGAACTTCAGCAAACTCCTCTACAGCCTGGCCACCAAATTACATGATGCTACTCACAATTAATGTGCATAAAAGGCACTGAATGCATTACCTTTAATGCGGGGCAAGACATAAAAAACTTGGCCACCACGGTCCAATTCATGCTTGATAGCTGATATTACTTTGTCCTTGCTGTAAGCTGAAAGATGCGATCTTATCGGAACTCTCTCAGGTGGTGGTGTTGAGATCAAACTGTTTGAGTGGAAAAGAAAATGAAGGTAGCCAAAAAGCAAAATAGTGAAAAAAAAATTGAACAGGCAAAACATTGACTTGAATGTAGCTTCACAATTAGTCAAATCTACCCAACATTGACACTGCTATGACACCCAATTTCAGCTGCTGGAGTGCCCAACAATATAGTAGATACTTCATCAATAGCCATCCAGGGCTTTGATAAATTGAAACAAACTCGGTGGCATTACCTAGCGTCACGAAATCCAGTTAATGCTAAATATAAAGTTCTTGGAATAGGTGTTGCCGAAAGTGTGAGTACATCTACTGAAGTTTTAAATGAAGCAATCCTCTCCTTCTGTTTTACGCCAAACCTCTGAAAAGACAGTAATTCAGACGGAGATCAAATATGATGAATTGGTCATAGGTATGAAGGATGTCCAAAAGACACACACAGAGACAGAGAGAAACACACAAACTCTCTCTCTCTCTCTCTCTCTCTCTCTCTCTCTTTCACACACACACACACACGCTAACACAGGAAGGTTCAGGGTTAGCTATCTTCTTCAATAAATTCAGTTTAAAATCCATTTCAGTGACAAGAAGTTAAACTTAGTAGCAGGAATAAATGAACACCAGCTAGGCTGTAGCACTCTACTTCATCATGAGACCCTATCAAAAGAAAGAAATAGCAACCTAGGTTTGCCCCATCTAACAAGCTAATACACCTTTGCCTTGAACCTTCATGGTTTTATTCGGACTAATATACCTTTTTTCATTTTGGATTTTGGATAAAGTTTCTTTTGAGCTTTTTATAATCACGGCATAATAAGAATATATAGTAGTAGTTGGCCTTTTTATAGATCAAACAAAGAATTGCATTATCAGGTTTTAGATAAATGAGATTGATTTATATATAAAGGAAACAAAAAAAATTAGAAAGCATGAGTTTACACATACTTTTTCCTCGTTATAAGGGCTTACTCACACAAGTAACCAACATATTTCATCCATGACTAAATTCAAAATATTACTTCCTTTCGATGCAAACAACAAACAAATAATCCAAAATATATGGCACCAAAGGATGTGGCCTAGTGGTCAATGTACTGGGTTAAGAACTATGAGATCTCAAGTTCAAATTCTAACAGAGACAAACTCTACGGGGCCGTTTGGTAGGAGGTATTAGATAAAATAATCCATGCATTATGTGTGGTATTATTTAATACTATGTTTGATAGGATTTTATGCCTGTGTATAACTAATCCATGCATTAGTTAATACACTACACATGGTATTAACTAATATCTTCGTTTTGGTGGTATTAGTTAGTACTTTCTATTTAATACCATGGGATTAGATATACAAGGACAAAACTATCCCTCAAATTATTTTACATTTTTTTTATTTTCTTGATTATATGTTTTATATATGTAATTTTGTACTAGTAAATTCATTTATATAAATTAGCTTACAAAATTTATTTATTTGCGGGTTCATATTTGCATATATAAAAAAATAAATATACCATGCCAAAATTTTAAATTTTATTTATTTGTGGGTTCATATTTACATAATATACAAAAAACTTTTGCCATGTCAATTTTTTTTAAATAATTAATTTAGTTGAGTGATTAATTGGTTGATACAAAGGCCTAAGTGGTTTTATTGATACAAAACAAAGTGCAATGACTATGTTATCTATATTAAATTGAAAATTGGCGTTTTATGAGTGATCAACTTATTAAGATCACAATTATTTACCTCAAATGATTCAAGTGAGAAAATAGCAAACATGACGACAAAATTATTGTTCTCCTAGCTAGTTAAAAGTCACAATAAAATAACTTATTTTGACCCAATTACACGAAATAGAAAATTCCATAAAAATTCAAAGATATAATTGAAAAGAAGTTTTTTGTAAAGTTTTTAACCAAGCACAAGATTAAATGGGAAGCAATGAATCAAACACTTGACTAAAAATAATCCTTGCATTACTCATTCCCGCATTGCTAATCCTGACATTGCTAATCCCTATGTTATTCATTTTTGTACCAAACGACTCCTAAGTGCTCTCTTCCCATTTGTCCTAGTTTAGGTGGATACAGTTACCTAGTACATGCTACTTGTTGCTAGTGGAAGGTGACAGTTATCCCGTTGAATTAGTCGAGTTGCATAAGTTGGCAAAGATACCATGATTATATTTTAAAAAAATCCAAAATATAATGTCATTTAGATAAATACCTGTTCCTCATCAACCACAAGCAGACCCAGGTTATTATATTCAACCCGATTGCCAAGTAGCGAATGAGTCCCAACAATAATGTCCACACGTCCATCTTTAATCATACTCAAGTACTCCTCTTTCTCTGACTTGGTCTTGATTGAGCAAAAAAATAGGTAGCAAAGAAAGCTTAAATTAGGATTTAGAAAAGGATATGGTGTTTACTTGGACAAGGTAAACAACAGTGTCAACGCCAAAGAACTAAACATAAAATAACATATGTAGAAGTTCACATTGAGAACTATTATAACTCAAGATTTTGGAAAGAAAACTAAAAAAAAAAGAAAAAGATATCATTTCTAGTTTGGTGCACTTCCGTGCATATTTGAACGGTCATTCTTTTGTTTTTTCTTCTTAATAATCAAAGAGGAAGACAATAAATAAGAGGCGTACACAGATATTAGATAACATTAAACCATTTCCGCAAGGTGATTTTCTTAATTCATGTAGATTTGAAATAAACAACAATCAATAAAAAAACAATTTGATGGTGCTAAGTCTTTTTTTCCTTTCAAAAAGAAGAAAAAAAAATCACTAAGTATGATATGTGGAACGACCACAAATTACATAAAATCCTCAATGGACATAAGATTTAATGCGTCTATGTCAGTTTGACTTGCGTGGAAGTATATCAATAGAATCCCTTATTATGAGGCACTCCAATGAACTTAAGATATTTTTCTTGCCATGAACCTATTGATCAAGAAAGTTAATCATAAGAAATTGTGAAATTAGAAGAAGAGGAAGAACAAATATTAGGAATTGAGTTGATTTATTATTCCCTCAAGTTGATTGGCTCAAATAGTTCTGACAAATAATGTAAATAAGGAAAGAAACTAATAAAATATTACACAATCTCTTCACTTATTAGGGAATATTCTCACATCTACCCTATCTAATTATACTATATTTAAATATTTTCATATCTAAACTATCCAATTATACCATAATTAATACTCCCCTTCAAGTTGGAGCATATAAGTCAATGTAAGTAAGGAAACAACAACAACAATAACATACCCAGTGGAATCCCACAAGTGGAGTCTGGAGAGGGTAGAATGTACGCAAACCTTACTACTACCTCAATGTAAGTAAGGAAAGAAACTAATAAAATATTACACCATCTCCTGACTTATTAGAGTATATTCTCACATCTACATTATCTAATTATACCACATGTTCGCAATCCAATATACCATCATCTACCAAAATGTCTAAGGCACATTTCCTTTGTGTAATAGCAATACCATGGCCAAACTGCGCCGTTTCAATGCCTAGAAAGAATTTCAGCTTGCGCAAATCCTTCGTCTAAAAGTGACTTAAGAGGTGTTGTTTGAGTTGAACAGTAACTTCATGATCATCTCCTGGTATAATAATATCATCAACATAAACAATTAAAAAGATATGCTTGCCATAAGATAAATGCCTATAGAATACAGAGTTATCAGTTTCTGTTCGGATCATTCCAAAACTGTTGGACAACTCATCGAAAACGACCAAACCATGCTCTGGGAGACTGCTTGAGACCATAAAGAGATCGATGAAGTTTACAAACTAGTCTAGACTCCCCCTGAGCAACAAACCTTGGTGGTTGCTCCATATGTGGCAAGTTCCCCAGGCAGGAATGCATTTTTTATGTCCAACTGATAAAGGGACCAATGATTCATTGCTGCCATAGAGATGAGAAGACGGACAGAAGCCATCTTGGCAACTGGTGAGAAAGTATCTCCATAATCAACGTCATAAACCTGATTGTATCCCTTAGCAACCAACCTCGCTGTGAGATGATCAATAGCTCCATGCGAACCTACCCAAATTGTGAATACCCAACGAAAACCAACTGTGGTTCTACCTTCAGGTAAAATAACAAGCTCCCAGGTACCATTATCATGCAAAGTAGTCATCTCCTCAATCATAGCCTAACGCCAACCTGGATAAACCAATGCTTCTGCCACAGCCTTAGGAACTTTGACCATTGATACACTAGTAATGAAGGCATGATATGAAGGTGACAGACGATGATAACTTAAATTAGCATCAATGGGAGGTCTATTAGTAGATGTTCTAATACTTTTGCGAAAAGCAATAGGAAGATCATCTGATAAGTGCTCGACTGAAGTAAAGGACATTGTTGGAGCAGGTACCGAGTCACTAGGATTGCTTTGTTTCCCTGTATCAAAGTTAGAAATACTAACTGGATTAGCAAGCTCAGAAGGAGGTTGAGATTGTCGTGAATAAACCTTAAGAGTCAGAGGTGGAGGTGGAATTGGGGTTGGAATGGTTGCAATCGGAAGGACTGATATGGCCTTTTGATTTTTTGTATTAGGAGAAACGTATGGAGAAGTCTCAAAAAAAGTAACATCTGCTGAGACAAAGTACTTATTGGTAGAGGGATCAAAGTATTTGTAACCTTTTTGTAGACGAGAATACCCGAGAAAGACACATTTAAAAGCCTTGTGTTAAAGTTTATCTTTTCCATGGGTAAGGTTATGAACAAAACAGGTGCAAACAAACATGCGTGGAGGAAGGGAAAACAAATTTTGGTTTACATAAAGGACTGAGTGTGGGCCCTGGTACTGGAAAATAGATGAAGGTATACGATTGATAAAATAACAAGCATTAATAAAAGGCATCACCCCAAAAACGCAAAGAGACATGATTGTGAATGAGTAATGTTAGAGCTATATCAATCAGATGTCTTTTTTGTGCTCAGCAACTCAATTTTGATGAGGAGTATGTGCGCAAGAAGACAAGTGCAATATGCCCTTGGATGACATAAAAGAAGAGAGAGGAGTAGAGAAGTATTCACGGGCATTATGACTAATTAGCTTCTTAATGGAATTACCAAACTGATTGCAAATTTTAGCACAAAATTTCTAAAAGATAGAGAATAACTAAAATGTATTTTTGTTTAAAAATAAGCATGTGCGTAGAGAATATCATCAGTAAAAATCACAAAATGAAAGCTTAAGGAAGAAATTACACGACTTGGACCCCATATATTCGAATGAACAATGTCAAACATAACGGAGGCCCTATAATTGATGCGCTGTGGAAAAGAGGCACGAGTGAGCTTCCCAAGTTGGCATGACTCACATTCTAACAAAGATGAACTAGATAAACTGGGGACCATCTTCAGCAATTTCAAGAGACTTAGATGACCCATTTGACTATGAATCAAGTCAAAAGGAACAGTGGAAGTGAAAGCAACATGTGATGTTAGGATAGAGAGCAGATGCAATCCTTGTGACTCGTGCCTTTTTCCAATCATCTGTCCTCCACTCCGATCCTGCACAAGAACAGAATCATTAAGGAAGGTTACAACACATTTCAATTTTTTGTTAATTTGCTAATGGAAATAAGATTATATGGACATCCAGGTGCAAAAAGAACTTATTTTAAAGGTATGGAAGGCAAAGGGTCAGCTGCACCTATTCCTTTTACAATAGTCTTTGATCCACCAGCCAAAGTAATAGTAGAGAGGGGAGAAGTAGTAGAAAGAGTAGAGAGTGTATTTTTGTTACCAGAAAAATGGTCAAAAGCACCAGCATCAAGAATCCATTGTGTTCCTGAGACGAAGATTGTGTGATACAAGCAAAGGAGTTACCGAGTTGTACTCTGCAAGCAGTTGATGAGGTTGATGATTGTTTGCCTTGATATTTGATACTGAAGGTAGTCATCATAGTCTGCTCTAATTAAAGTGGTATATTGAGAGATCTATCCCTGGCATTAGATGTACGCAAAATAACATTTTCATTATGCGCCACATTTGATGTGTGTCGAGGACGATCATTATCATGTGGTGGCTTACCAGGAAGCAATCGACATTCCTCTTTTACATGCCCTCCTTTATTACAATGAGTGCAATGAAAGAGGAGAAACCGACATTCCTCTCTTACATGTCCTCCCTTATTACAGTGAGTGCAATGTTTATTGTTCCTCCATTTTCCTTTTCTGT
>JAOTQJ010000049.1:28258212-28274037 GCA_025642045.1 Solanum sejunctum | reverse complement strand
TTTACCAATATTTTGTCCCAAGCAAATTTTGAGCCCCTCTTTTATTCCAAACTGTCTGGCTTTTTCCTCGGCTTCAAGTAAGGTGCAATATCTTTTTCTGTTTGATCTTCATTTCATGGGTTTTTCTTCTAGGCGGTGGTCATGTTACAAAAGAGAAGCTAGAGTTCAAGCATAGGCTTTCTATAGCTCTAGGGGCAGCTAAGGGTGATCCTCTGCAAAAGCAGTGAGCATTTGGGTTCCCCTGGTATTGGTTTATCTTTTGTTTGGAAAAAGAACTATGCCTGACCTAGTAGTTGTCTGGCAAAGATAAGCTTTCGCAATACTTAAGGGCCCTGCATCCGCTTCTTTGAGTTTACAGTATTGGTTCTTATGCTTCATTCTCGCTCAATGTTATATATGCAGGTCTTGCTCATCTTCACTCGCTAAGTCCTCGCTTGATTCTTAAAGACTTTAAGACAGCAAATGTTCTTGTGGATGAAAATTTCATAGCTAAAGTTGCAGATGCGGGATTCCGCAATTTTCTTGGAAGATTTGAGGTTGCATGCCCATCTTCTCAAGTGTCTGCTGATGAAATATTTCTTGCTCCAGAGTAATCTTCTTACTTCTTTTAGTGTTTATTTTTTGGAACATCTTTTCTTTCATTCTTTTTTGCCAGTGGCTCAGCAGGGATATGATTGATGTGAAGATCCAATGACTTTTTCTCATAATTCTGTAGGGTCAGAGAGTTCCGACGATTTTCTGAGAAAAGTGATGCCTACAGTTTTTGTATATTTCTCCTGAAGCTAGTTAGCGGCCATGAAGCAATGGATTTGCTCTCTTCAGATTTGAACATAAACGTAGTTGAATGGGTATGCCCTTCTCAGACCAAGCTGATGCATTTTAAGACTTCTTTTTCTCAGATGTATGGGTTTTGAGTCGAGGATTTTAGGAAACAGACTCTCTACTTCACTTCTATGAAGTAGCGGTAAGGTCTAAATCTTCCCTCTCCAGACCCCACTTGTGGGATATCACTGGATATGTTGTTGTTGTTGTTTTTTCTCAGATGTATATAACAAGGATATTGACGCCCCGACTGACAATCATGAAATTCAGTTAGTTATGTAGTTGGTAATAGAGTATTTTTCTCATTTCAGGTGGAGAATTATCACGACTCTGGAAACATATCTGCCATCATTGATCCAAGATTGGATAATAGCTTCACTGCAGAAGGCATGGAAGAGTTCATGCAACTGACTGCCCGGTGTGTTGACCCTTCAAGTGAAATGCGGCCTACCATGAGTTATGTGGTGATGGAACTGGATCGGATACTGGAGAAGGAAATGAGCTTGACAACAATCATGGTCGAAGGAACTCCAGTTGTGACACTTGGAAGTCAACTTTTCCGGGCTTCAAAATAAGATGAAGTGGAAATTCAGTTGGTTGTATTAATTCTTTTGTTTGTGTGATTTGTCAGAGTACATTTACGGAAACACCAGATTGAAACAGAGATGCATCCAGCTGTTTGTTAACTGTCAAAAAAAAGTTGGCAGCTGTTTTTTTTTTTTCATTTTATTCTCATAAATGTACTCGATACATTGTGAAAAACAATCATTTGTTGATAATAGATGAAGATTTTCTGTGGAGTAAAACTTTTAATCTGTTTGTTTAAAACTACTCCATGTTCCATCTCAGGCCTGCCTGCTCTGTAAGCTAGAGTGCAATTTCCCAAGGAAGGAGTATATCAAAGATAAATAGTTTGCATGGTCAAATCGTTGAGGAAGAGCTTTTCTTATAGGTACAGTTTCCAGAAGGCAAGTCATGTTCACTTCCACTTCTCTTTTCATGGTATTAAATGCCTAGTTGATATCTCACTGCCTAGTAGAATAGAGGGAATGGAAAGGTAACGGGCAGGAATACTTGTCAGTTTCAATGCTCACTTCCCCTACCAGCATTTTCCATTTAGAAGGACTTATATCTAGGCCTAGAATTCAGACATCCGTGAGCTTCCGCATTCACTTCACTTTTTCAACAGTGAATATGACATTGAAAGCCCAAGAAACTGTAACAGCATCCAAGATTTGTAATGAATAAAATATACATGCAAACACCCCCATGTGTGGTATTCAATTTTTTTCTTACAAGCCTAAAAGAGGCGAAAAAAAGATAGGAAGAAGCTAATCATCTGGCATATAGCATCAAGAAGAAATGGCACCCTGTTTTGCTTTTAGGACAAGCTCTTCTGTGGTAGTCCCAATTATCTCATTTGCACGCTTGAGACCAACACAATAATACCGTCCAATTGTATCCTGAAGCGGAACAAATATATTAGAGGCAAGAGAAACATATAAATATTCACTTCAGGATAACTTAAGGTAAAAATAGACTTCAACAGCCAACAAGAAAGGGACTTATCATACTACTTAAGGTAGGCATAGTCAATGCATACATTCCCGGAATCCAGCTGATAGCACAATAACATGTTCATTCTCCAAGTAGAGAAAATGATTATTTCCTTACGTCTCCATAAAGGATAAGATTTTGACTTCTCTAATCTTATCAATATTTGCTACACTTAACACCTCTCTTTAATATGCTATTAAATGGACTTGTTAAGAAAATGAGTAGTAGTGCCATAGAAAGACATCTTGATGGAAGTAATTCATCTTTCGACAATAATTTTCTAGTGTTTGGTTGGCAAGTAAAAAAAGTTTTCCGGAGAAAAGCATTTATGAAAGATTGACAGTAATGTTAGCACACTTGATAGAGTTTTCACAAAATTTTTAGAATTAAAATTAAAAATAATGTCTAAATTTTCTGTAAGCACAATGATGTTAAGTTGAGACAGTTGAGAGAGTTGTGGAAGAAAATTCTTCAATCCATAAGTGAGGGAAGTCATTTAACCCTGTTTGTTGAAAACTGTTTTCCCCTGAAAATCAGTTTCTAGTGACCAATACCAGAAAAGCCTCTCTGCATTAAGGTCTACGTACACACCGTTCTCCCAGACCCCACTTGTGGGATTGCTATGGATATGTTGTTGTTGTAATATCACAAAAGGACTTATTTTCCCAAAATATATTTAATGTTCCTTCTTCCAATAGATCCATATTGTTAGAAGCTTGCTCAAGACTTTTTCTTTTTTTCTTTTTTTTTTTTGATAAAGTTAACATTTTATAGACAACAATACACCAATGGTGTATTTCAGTAGTAACTAGTAATTAAGTCAGGAGTATACAGAGTGCAAAACCAGGAAAAAAAAATCTAACCTCTATACCCCTCCTAAACTGTCTGAGTAATATCCTCCACCTCTTTGGGGAGGACATGATTACATACACCAAAAATAAAAGGTAATAAGGCAGTTCACCTTCAAATTCTGGAAAGGAATGCTCTTATTTTCAAAGCATCTCTGATGCCTTTCCTTCCAAATTTTCCACCAGATGCATAGGGACAATCTCCCATCTCTCCTTGTGACCTAACATATTCCTGTCTCTGTTCCAGTATGTTGGAAAATCTGAAGTGTGTCTTGGCATGGATCAGCTGATACCCCTCAAATTCAGAAAGACCTGCCACAGTTTTCCTGTCACTGTGCAGTGGGGAAAGAGAGGGCTTGTAGTCTCTGTTTCTGTTTTAAAAAGAAAACACCTGGAGCATAACTTCCTTCCCTTTTCATTAGATTGTCTTGAGTTAGTATTACTTCCTTGGCTACCAACCAATTGAAACAAGACACCTTGTGAGGTACTTTGATTTTCCATATCATCTTCCAAGACCATGGTAGAAGCATTTCAGCTGGTCTGTCGAGATGTCTATAGGCTGATTTTACTGTGAACTTTCCATTGTTGGCCTTCAGCCCTTGTAAACTGCCTCATTTGTATTGAGGTTGTTTACCTGCTGCAAAGACATATAGCAATCTACTAATCTGTCTATTTCCGAATCATTCAACATTCTCCAGAAAGATAGCTTCCATCCTTGATTGTCTCTGACTTCTACTATTGTTGCCCCTTTTGTTGGTTCAAATTATATATCACAGAATGCAGCTGTTTCAGGGAGTGTTTTCAACCCACACATCATTCCAGAAGGATGTCTTTCTACCATTTTCTATATTAATTTTTGAGTTTCCCCATATTTTAGGCCATAGGTTCCTAGTTCTCCATAATCCTATCTCATAAGGGTTTTTGACTTCCTTAGTAATCCATAAGCCTTCCATTGCATATCTGGAGATTATCACATCTTTCCACAAACCTTGTCCTACAACAAACCTCCATAGCCACTTCAAAAAGAGACTCTGCTTTTGAATTTTCAAATTATTTATGTCCATTCCCCTTCTTTTTTGTTGTTTAACACCTCATCCCATTTCACTAAGTGATATTTCTCTTCTCCCTCTCCATTTCCTTGCCATAGAAAATTTCTCATGATGGAGTCTTTAACTTCTTTGAGACACTCACTAGTATAGGGAGTAAAGACATCATGTAGGTTGGCATAGCATCTAGCAGACTATTAATTAGTGTCAATCATCCACCTGAGGATAGGTATTGACTTCTCCAATTTACTAGTTTTTTTCCACACTTCTCCACCACTGCATTTCATATGTTCTTTGATTTGCTCTTTGCTCCTAGAGGCATCCTAGGTAGGTGGTAGGCATGTCTCCTACTTTACCTCCTAGAATGCTAGCCAGTTTGTTGATTTCTTGGACTTTATTAACCGCATAGACAAAACTTTTGCCTCAATCTATGGTTAATCCAGAAACAGTTTCTTCCTTTGCACCACAGAACACTAGGGTATCATCAGTATACTGCAAATGGGAGATAGATAAGCCCCTTGTGTCATTATTATTCATCAAGAACCCCTTGATCATGTTATTTGATTGTGCAGTTTTCAACATGTCACTCAATCCTCTCATAGCTAGGTTTAAAGGAAGGGGGACAGAGGATCCCCTTGCCTTAATCCCTTTTCAAAAGGCAAAAAGCCAGAAGGAGTACCATTTATTAAGACTGAGAATTTGACTGTTTCTACACAGTATTTCAACCAATTTATCCACCTATTCCCAAAACCCATTCTCTCCAGTATGTTCTCCACACACTCATATGGGCATCCATGATTTGCCTACCCTTGATGAAGGACAATTGATGTGTATCCACCAGCTTTGATATCACTTTCTTGAGTCTTTCTGCTAGGATCTTGGATATGATCTTGTAGACACTGCTAATTAGGCTGGACCTAAAATCCTTCAACTCTGATACACCCATCTTTTTTGGGATAAAACCAACATACCTAGTGGAATCCCACAAGTAGGGTCTGGGGAGGGTAAAATATATACAGACCTTACCACTACCTCATAGAGAACCCATCTTTTTTGGGGGATAAAAGCTATAAATGTAGCATTGAAACTTTTTTTCAAAGTAGTCTTGACCACGGAAGTTCTGGATGGTTGCTATTACTTCTGCCTACAGAAAAGTCATGGTAAAAGTATCTGGACCAGGAGCCTCGTCTCCTGCACAATTAAAAACACATTATTTGATTTCCTGTTCTTCAAATTGACTTTGAAGGAGGAGGTTATCTTCTGTATTGAGCCTAGCTTGTTTTCTGGGACTGAATTGAGGTCTCCAGTGCTCGTTCTCTTGGTAAAGGTTTTGATAAAAACCTATGATCTCCTCCCTGATTGTCTTTGATTCAGTGACATTAGTTCCGTTGATCAGAAGACTGTCAATGTTGTTGTCTCTCTTGTAACTGTTCGTTGTTCTGTGGAAAAACTTCGTGTTTTTGTCATCCTCTTTCAGCCGCACAGCCCTGGATCTTTGCCTCCATGCTATTTCCTCTTTCTTTGCCACTTCCTCAAACTCGACTGTCAGAACAGCCCTCAGATTCGACTCATCTTCAGATAGGCATCTTTGTTCCTGGATCACATCTAAATCATAAAGCTGATTCAAGATGTTTTGTTTCCGTAAACCAAGAATGCCTTGTACAGTTTTGCTCCATTCTTTCAGCTTCACTTTGAGAGCCTTCAACTTACACGCTAGAGTGTACTCTGGTCTACCTACAAAAATTTCAGAGTCTCACCACCCCTTAACTCTCTCTATGAAATTTTCAGTTTACAGCCACCAATTTTCGAATTGAAAATACGACTGTGACCTCTCCCAGTTTCCACATTCTAGTAGCAAGGGGTTATAGTCTGACGTAACTCTAGGCATAATAGTTTGTTTGATTTCTTGAAAGATGTCACCCATTCTTTTGAAAATAGGAACCTGTCCAATCTTGCTGAAGCAGCATGCCTATCTTCTTTCTCTAAGTATAACTGCCACCTGTGAGTGGTGGGTCTTCCAACTCCATATCCTCAATGAAATCTGAAAAGTCTTCCATAGCTTAGGTCATTCGGTTGCAGTTCTTCTCAGAAGGGAACCTCACAACATTGAAGTCCCCGGAAATCACCAGATTGAATAGGATCCTGACTGCTCCCAACTGCCACCATACCTCTTCTCTTTCCTCTCTGTTATTTGGAGCATACACACCTGAGGTGCCCGCTAAAACCCTATGTTTTGCCTCTAAATCTTACAGTAATACAGTAAGCCCCAACCTCACAGATTTCTCCCTCCTATATGCAGCTGTCCCATAAATGATAATCCCCCGTTTGGTACCCACGGCTTCTAACTGTGCGAACTTCACCCTTCTATTGGCCCAAAGTTCTTTAATTATCTCCCTCATATCACCTCTTATTTAGATTCCTGAAAACAGTATACATCTGCCCTCCATTTGTGTAACATGTTCTTAATCAACAGCCTCTTCCCAGGATCATTGAGGCCTCTCGCATTCCACGACACTACGCTAACCTTCAATGAGATTGTTCACGAAACACCCCCCGCTCAAGATTATGAAGGCATGTGAAGCCGAAGTAGGGTGCTTCACCTCACTTAGTGTTTTACTACAAGCACCAATGCATGTGGGCCTCTTAGCCCCTATGGGCTCTGTCTTCAAGAAGACAACATTAGACACTAGGTGAGCACAACCAAACAGATGCTCACCCCTGTTCCATCTTGCAAAGTGATATATTAATTGTTAACAAAACATTATGACCATATTGTTGGTGATCAGGAATACAAAATTAGAAATTTATTACTAAGAATTAGTCACGAAAAAATAAATAACACTTCTATATCTATAAGAAATTTATAAAGGTTTTTAAACTTTAATATGATTTTAACTTCATATATGTTTCTTAACAGTAGCATCTTTCTTCACTAAAGCAACGGTTATTTGCAGTCAATGCTCAAAGTTCCAAATTAGACCTAAAAGCTTTTCTCTATAAAACCTCCTCGTCCTAAAAATCTTAATATGTGTAAAAGGTTATTTTTATATCCTGTTCAACAAAGAAAATCTTTCACGTTTTCCTGAATGCATCAGGCAGGCATACTCCAGTTCCATCAGTGTAGAATTTGTACAATATCAACTTTCATATAGGAAAAGATTTTTCAGGGGTTTTCCAGGTATACCAATAGAGAATGTTTATCTATTATTAAACTAACTGAATCATTTCAACCTGGTCACTGAAAAAGGAAGGCCAGTAGAGTCTCTTCTTCTATCTACCTATGGAAAATGGCAGGGTTTAATGCTTCTAATGACCACGAGTAGTTTCTTCGTTCAAGTTTTCAGACTTCTAGTAAATAAGTGGTTTAAAAGTGGAGAGTAACTCACAGATTCCTGCAGATATCCTGTCTTTTCCTTAAAGAGGGTCTGCCAACTAGCTCAACCATGTTCATTCCAAAGGATGATGTTGAAAACAATGACCACTTAAAACTTAAAAAGCCCTTAATTTTCTCTAAGAAGATATGCATGTTGTGTGGTAAGGATCATCTGGTCAGCAAAGAATGAGCAAGCAATAGGAAACAAATGGCTTGCCCGAGTTTGGAATGTCCAAATGTCAAGTGGTTTACTCCTACCTGTTACTTGCGGGCATATATTCAATGAGTGGGAGATTTCTATGTGTGATTCCCACCTGAGTGTCTGTATCTAAATATCTGGCAGCAGTAAAAGAAATTTACTAGGTCAAGGAAAAGAAAAGAAACCAAAAGGCTAAATACCGAAGACGAATCTTACCCGAGCAACAATGCCTAATTTATCTAGTTTCTGAACAGCATCATCTACATCAAAATTACAGCTTACACCGAACTCTTCTTTTAGTAACTCCTCGCAGCGCAGATCAAGATCCTATACCATCAGTCAGAATAATGGAAGATTATGTTGGTAGCACAATAATGGATGGACCCATGGAAGCATGCATCAACGAAAAGTACAAGATGATATTCATATGCATGACAAACATCCAGAGAGATATAAGGGTTGTATACCTCCAGAGTAGCTTTACCCTGTTCCATCAAAATGAAAAATGATATAATAACTTCTTTTACCTGCAAAATTTGACATGGAGACTGTAAGCACCAGCTGTAACTTGTTCAACTAATCTAGAACATTGTATCAGAATCAGCAGCTACATTCAGTACTAAATGCAGTCTCAAGTTACAAACCAATAACATTCACTAAACGTGGGAACCTTGAGAATATTTTTAAACATTTCTGAGTTACCCATAACAGCACACCAATATAACAAATATATCCCTTTTTCTTTTGTTCATCATTGTATCTTTAGTCTATCCTATAATAATAAAGATGGGCATCATATGCTTTTTTCTTTTCTTTTCTTTTCTTTGTTCAAGTACAAATTAACATTGAAGTACATACATATTGTTAATTTGTTAGACACAGCCCATATATCACTAAGAAAAGAAAAGAAAAGCTTATTTTCAGCTCCATTACCCTTTGTTCCCCTGGGGAAAGAGGTAGGTAATAACATTACTAGAGATTCATATGATTGAATGGGAAAAGCATTTGAAGGGGAAAAGAAGACAGAAGCTACATACTTCTTGCTGAATCACATCATCACACAAATGTAGAAGAGTACCCCTTCCACTATCTAGCTGTTTATCATACATAGACTGTGTAATCAAGTTTTGATATGTAGCCATATTTTGTTGAAACCTGCAGGCAAGTCAAGGAAATCAGTTCCACTGAAATACCAGCTTCAGATATTCTCAGTAATTAGTAATGTTCTTCGCAATCATCTGATGCTTTCAGCATGTAAAACCTGTGTCTCAGCATGACAAGATGCACAACTTAGGGCACTCCATTCAAAAAGATAATGAACATTACGAAGGTGGCTCACTACACAATTAAGTTCATGATATTGAACAGTTGAAGTCCCTTAAATGAACAAAGACGAGAAGAAAGATGTGAAGTGCAGCATACAGTCAACAGCTAAGAATAAAACGATAAACAAACACCGGAAACAGATAACACTTTATTTATAAATATTGATACAGATGGTACTGAAATCAACAGAACACTTAACGTGAAGTATGTCTTTGCACAATAGCCAATCACTGTGGAGAGGATAGCAAACATGACCCATATATCAGCTTTAGGCAATTCAAGCGAACTCACAACAGCAACCTGAAAGAATTAAGGAATATCTGAATTCAAAACAAAATTCTAAAGGGATGATAAAAGGAGAGCAGTCGAATCCTAAGGGTATAAAATAACTAACCAGACCGACTATAGCAGACACAAGGAATTTGACCCAATCCATTGGAGTTAAACTGGGGTTCTTTTTCTCTGGCTAAAAAGAAAGAGAAAGATATTATCAAGGTGTAACAGTTTATAAGAAGCTTAGCCTCCCATAGAAAAAGTACACATACTACATAGTTAGGAGTCCAAAAGAAAACAATTAGAAAAACATAACCATACAAGGACAATTTCCAGGTCAGCCATTGGAATGTGTCTGAAATGCTTCACATAAATTCCTCGGTCGGATTTTACTGAGGTACCAGCTCTTCTGCATAATTACGACTTGAATCCATTATGCAAACAACACAGCAGTGTACAACAAGTGAAAAATAAAGGAACAAATTATGAACGCAGAAAATGTGCTTCAATCAAATTACTGAACTTAAAATTTAAAAAAAATCCTCAAAGAAAAAGAACTTGTACCTGTAGACAACAATTATCCTGTCAAAAGTAGGCTCTTGAATGGTTATCTTGCTCAGCAGACTACGTAAACTGGATTCAAACCAAAAAAAAGGGGGAAATTTGCCTCAATATACATCTTATTTTATAATAATCTCTAAAATTCCTTTACCATTTAAAAAATTTCAAAAACACCATCTTGGATACATCACTCCCCTCTCACTGATACATTCCTATCCCAATCCTGGATACATCCTTTCCCTCTTCGGTACATAAATCCCCTCTAGGATACATCTCTCTCCTATGTATCCGGATGTCGTATCCCTTCTCCAATACATAAATCCTCTCTAGGATACATCTCTCTCCTATGAATTTGGATGTTGTATCCCCTCTTTGATACATCCCTCCCTTCTATCATGTATCCCTCTTCTATATATCCAGATGTCTGTTGAAGTATCCAAAGTACAGTGAAGTATTCCAAAATTCATAAATTTTCAGGGATTTTTGTAATTTGAAAAAGAGTAGGCAAATAATGTAATTAACTCTTAACACTGAGATTTATGTATTTATACCAAAAAATGTAGAAGTTGATAATAAACAACAGGAACACAAAGGAGGAAGCAAACATTGTTATTGCTACAACAACAACATCATACCCAGTGAAATCCCACAAGTGGGGTCTAGGAAGGATAGAATGCACTGACCTTATCCACTACCTCTTGGAGGTAGAGAAGTTGTTTGTTAGTGCCAGTGTCATTAATTCACAATTATTAACGTCACTCGATCGGCTAATGGTGGTGAATCCAACTAGTCATCCACTTCATGCTGTTCAGTCAGGGGATTTGGAAATATTTGACAACAGATTTTCTTGCTCTAAGACGTAAACACGTTATAAGCCATGAACAGAATTGATTAATCTGACTTTTCAATTAGATTCAGGCTTATCAACGTGGGAATTAAACAAAAACATCCAATATATACTTTGCCAGGGAAATGCCCAAAAACTGTTGGCTACATAACGAATTGTGTCCTCTGTGAATTAAGTATAAGAGGAGCTCAAGAATGCATCATGAGATCAACGACCCTTTCAATAGCCTTGTTGCACTTAGAATAAAAAGAGGAGAGAATATATGCATTTTTTTAATAGTAATTACAGATTCAGACTTGCTCTCAAAGACTCTCGCTATCCTTTTTCTTCCCCAGATAGTTCATATCAAGACAGGGAGGTATTCCAAAATTTCCTCTTCACCTTGGCAAGACCTCTCAAGTACCAGAATTGTAGTAGGTCCTTTGATGTTCTTGGCATTACCAAATTAATTCCCAATAAATTGAAAAGAATACTTATTTGAGATGTGAACAAATGAAGAAATAAATGGTTGACATCTACAGCTTCTTTATCACAAAGCTCCTCTTATACTTGATTTACAGCACTCTTATGTTGCTTTTAATAATTCAAGAAAAAACAAAGGGAACAAATTCTTTCATATCATATCAGGAACCAATCGCAACCATGTGTTCCCCTACTACTTAATTATTATATCTATTTTACGGATTTCCAAATGGAGTTATAATAGGCCAACAAGAAGTATTGGGGGAGGTGATCAGACAAGACATGGCAAAACTTCATCTCACCGAGGACATGACCTTAGATAGAAAAAAGTGGAGGTTGCGTATTAGAGTAGAGGGCTAATAGGTTAGTAGGGGTAGGTTGATATATGACTTTGTGACATAGTAAGTTAGTAGGAGTAGAGATGTCTTTACATCGTATGTTGTCGTTATTAATCTTATATTTTTTTACTTTTTTAGCGTATTTACATTACCTTTATATCTTGTGTTGTCATTTTCCGTCTTGATATGTTAATCTTATCGTATTTGCATACTATCATGTACTTTTCCTTATTAATCGCTCTTTCTGTTCCCTTTCTTTTCCTTTCCTTTTCCCATATCTAGTTTATTCTGCTTATGGGTTTTTAAGACAAGGGTTCTCAGGAAACAGCCTCTCTACTTCTATGAGGTAGTGGTAAGGTTTGCGTACATTCTACCTTCCCCAGACCCCACTTGTGGGATTCCACTAGGTATGTTGTTGTTATTTTAGTTATGATAGGCCAACAACTACCTGAGTAACTCCACCCAGTTCTATCATATCAGAGTCAATCTTGGGTAAACTCGTTCACAACCATTTTTTCCTCTAGTTCCAATCTCTGTTTATTCTATAGCTATGAGCTTTTCTATCTCAACTTAGCCCATCAAGGATTGTGCAGATTTGAGCTTCTCCCGCTCAAGTCAGCCCATCAAGCCATTATAACTTTGCTCCTCTTTAGCCTGTTGAGCCAACTCGCTATTCTAGGCTCACTATCTAGCATGTCGTCACTCAGTTAGTACAGGTCGAAAAGGATAAGAGGCATTATTTCTGTCAGTTAGAAGTGGTCCTTACTATTTTCTTAGGTATTCCTCGCTGGCTATCAATCTAACCTGGACTCTACTCTCTTTCACTTAAAGCAAGGAAATTTGTTACTCCTGGCATTAAGAAGATGTATTGTTTTAAAGGACAAAAACGGTGCGAAAACGAGTACAGTTCATTGCTAAACCAGGTCCACCTAGACAGACAAATGCACAATCTGTGGCAGAGATAAAGTAATGCACCACCATGCTTAATTGTTTTATAATCAAAGACCCATAACATTGAAGAACAAAATGGCAACTTTCTCATAACTATGCATAGTCCATCTCATGACAGATTCCAGTTGTTAATATAGAGCTGTAGGAGTCGGTCAACTAGAATCTTCATATTGAAAAAATAGCCCATTTCCGAAAAATCCAAGAGACCCATGCTTAGCTACTGAAATCTTAATATCAACTCCTAAAAGACAATAAGATCGTCTCTATTCTACACGTGACGAAATACGCCTCATGCTGGATGCAGGTCTGGTGGCAAAGAAGTGGTTGATTCCAAAAAGAAGAAGGGTGAGCCAGGTATATTATGTAAGTTGAACCTTGAGAAAGTTTATGATCACGTGAATTGGGAATTCTTGGATTTCATTATGTCGAAGATGGGTTTTGGAAACAAGTGGAGGAGATGAATCATGTTTTGCATTTCTTCTACAAGATTCTCTGTATTGGTGAAAGGGAGTCCATGCGGCTTCTTTGGGAGTTCAAGCAGCTTGAAACAAGTATCCGTTCCCTCCTACATTATTCATCTTGATAATGGAAGCATTGAGCAAAGTGATAGATAGGACGGTTAATGGAGATCTTTTGAAGCGTTTTATGCTTCTTTTAGATAGCTCGACAAACGTGACAGTTAACACATCTTTTATTCGCAGATGCTACATTGATCTAATGCATCTCAGCTAGATCATTTGAGGATTGAGACAGATTTTTATTTGGTTCCAGGTTGTGTCAGGCCCTAGAAAATTGAGGAGATAGCACATGTGCTGAATTGCAAGGTGGGTACTCTACCTATTTCTTATTTGGGTCTAGCTTTGGGTGCATCAAGCAAAGACCTTGCAGTGTGGATTCCGGTGATTAAGAGAGTGGAGAAGCAGCTAGTGGGACTGCAAAAAGGTACTTGTCAAAAGGGGGGAAGGAAGTGTTAACCAAAACACTTTGCCAAAACTGCTACATATTTCATGTCAGGCCCCTGGAAAAGTAAATGAAACGCTGAAACATCTTCAACGTAACTTTTTATGGGGTACATCAGAAGGCACTAGAAAGCATCATTTCATGAACAGGGAAGTTGACACTTATCCAAAGGAATGAAGAGGACTCGTGTGCGAAAGACCTCAAGGTGTTCAATAAAGCTCTGTTAGGGAAGTGGATTTGGAGATTTGGGATGGAGGAGAATGCTTTTTGGAGAGGGGTGGTAGCAGAAACGTAGGGTCTATGGGAAGGAGATGGAGGGCTAGAAACATTATAAATTTTTATGGGTGTGGTTTGTGGATGAGTATTATGAAGGAGTGGGCAGATTTTTGCGACCTATTTCCTTTTAAGGTTGGGGTAGGATTAGTGTCTAGGCACATAAGTGGTATGGGGAAAACAAGTTGAGGCGGTATGGGGAAAACAAGTTGAGGCAAGTCTTCCCTAGTATATATCGTGCATCTTGCCAAAGAGAGAAGACTGCCAACAAATTTGTGGGTCTCACGAGGGAGTTCTTTACTGGGACCTGAGATTTACAAGGAACCAACGTACAGGCTTGGGAGATGGAAGAATTTCACAATCTGATTTGAGTTTTTGAATGGGCTAGCTGCTTCAAATAATTTGCCGTATGTATGGAGCTGGAGATACTGGAGATAGATTATTCACTATCAGCTCTTATTACCTATTATATTAAAAGTGTGAAGGCCCTTAGAAATGTTATTTGAACTTTTTGCGCTTCATTAAAAATCTCTTCTTTAGATAAAATTGTCTTTTTACTATTTTTCTATAAATTATTATTTCATTATATGCTTCTAGCCGTGGAAAGACTCCTAAATCTTCCTTATTTGATAGACTTCTACTTCTTCCTTATTTGAATCAAGAAAGAAAACACGCTACAGCTACTAAGGAAAATTCTACAATACCATGGGTTCTAATTAGTGATAAAATCTCTATATATATACACGTTTTGATCACTCGCAAAGTGCGTACAGTGAGACTAGTAATAGATTAATAGTGTGAGTGGAATGTACTTTCCCTAGGGATCCCTAGAGCTCTGAGGAAGGTATGTTTCTTTGTATGGCTGCAGGCAAGGGGTGCACTCTTAACAGCGGAAAATCTGAAGAGGATCACCCATGTTAGTTGGAGTTTTAAGTGTAAGAATGCAGGCAAAAAATGTAGACCATCTCCTATAGCATAGCAATGTGGCTAATCAGTTATGGAATATGGCCCTCAACTTGTTTAGGATGCAGTGGGTGATGCCGGGCACAGTGAAGGAGGCTTTACAACAAACCATAAGAGGGGGGAAGAGAAGTTCAAGGGCATGGAGTGCTGATCCTTTAGCAATCATGCGTTTCATTTAGGAAGATAGAAATAGGAGGACATTTGAAAGGGTGGAGGAAGATTTTGTAAAATCGCAGAGTAATGTTTTGTCTCTTGTTTCTTTTTGGTGTGCTTACACATGTGATTATTGAAACTTAATTGATAAAAAGATTCACAAGATACAAAAGTGACTTATTAACTTCCTAAAGCATCATATCAGTTTAAGAAAAAATAGAAATACAGAAATAGATATACAGAACCACAAAAGACACTTATTAGACCTGAGTTCCATATTTTCAATGCGGATACGTTCAACATATAAGTCCTGATCTTCTGCTTCAGTGTTCATCCCACCATCCTTTTTTGGATCCTTCTGGCACCCTGAACTTGATCTCCTCGAAAACAGTCTATCAGAAGGATTCAGAAATGTAGGAACTTCATTTTGAGTACATTGCAAACGGTAAACAGGTTTAACATACTTTTTTTTTCATCTTAAAGCCACACACCTTGTTTTTCTCAATATCCATCCCCAAATGCGTGCAATAATCATATCCACTTTTTCCAAGAAAAAGTAATCCGTAGTCCTATCAATTCCGATGCCACGACGAAAGATTACGTACTGGAAAAGAAAAAAGTAACTCAGTGGCCTGATCAAACTGTTCACTTTCATCCTTTTCCATTCAGAAGGAATAATATAATAATACTGCATATAAAATGGACAATAACATGGTGGCACTAAATGCAATTCACATCAGATCAAGAAACAGCAACAAAAATGTCTTAGGGAAAGTATATATTCATACCACACACTAACAACAACAACAACAACAACATACCCAGTGATGTCCCACAAGTGGGGTCTGGGGAGGGTAGATTGTACGCAGACCT
>JAOTQJ010000049.1:28237002-28257032 GCA_025642045.1 Solanum sejunctum | reverse complement strand
AATCACTAACTCAAAGGCTTTGGCAAAATCCAAGAGAGACGTCCCACTTCCATTCCTCTCCCCAAAACCAAAGCCTCTATAAACACCTTCAAACCTGTCAGTAGTTGCCCCGATATGCCCATTAAAGTCACCCCCAACGAAAAGTTTTTCCGTCTCCGGTATGCCTCGCACCACCTCATCCAGATCCTCCCAAAAGAGCCTTTTGACTTCCTCATCTAGGCCTATTTGGGGCGCATAAGCACTGACTACATTCACCACATGTCTACCAACCACGAGTTCGATAAACATCATCTTATCATCAACCCTCCTAACCTCAACCACATACTCCCTCAGATCCTCGTCTATTAAGATATCAACACCATTTCTATCCCTAGAACCACCCGAGTACCACATCTTAAACCCATCCACATCTCGAGCCTTGGTGCCTACCCACCTGGTCTCTTGGACACACGCTATATTAATAAATCTCCTCTTAAGACATTTCACTAGCTCTATGGACTTCCCTGTAAGGGATCCTATATTCCACGACCCGACCCTTAACTTGAAAAACCTCGAGTCTCTCTTACCATCCCTACCCCTAACCCCAGACCCCGACCGATGACATGACCTTAGTCCACCATGAGGTCCCGACGCCAGTAACTAAGAACTAACTATAAACGATAAAGAATTTAAAAACCTATAATTCCCAACAGCAACAATAAACACAAAATATCAAGCAAGAATCAAAAGTCAATAATTTGAATGGAGCCTAAATCCTAAAAATCTCAACAAAAGCAATAAGCACAAGATATTAAGCAAGAATCAATAATCCATAACTAGAACAGATAAGAATCAATACTTAGCAACTTAAACAGACAAGAATTACTACTTAGCAACTTGAACAGGCAAGACTCAATAGTCAGTAGATATCAATAGGCAGTAGATACAATAAAGAACCAGCAAGCAAGAGAGCAGAAAACAGGAGAGAAACAAACAGAGAAGTTGGCTGGAACAAGAAATTGAACAATAAAGGAAGGGGAAAACTGACCGGAACAGGATTTAGACAAGAAAGAAAGGAGAAAAAGCGAGGATATCACCTGAGTAATCTGACAGGAAAATCAACTGTTGAGCGCGTTACCGGAACGCTTCGCCGACGCTGGATCTGTTAGCCGAGAAAAATCAAAGAGAACGGCAGTGGAATATGTTGTGCAATGAATGTTTAGTTCTGAACCCACGGAGGATCAACGCCCTGGACCGTCGGACTGTCGCGACCTCTTGTGTAGCCGTAGTAGATCGACGAGATGTCAACAAGATTTTGAATCTTTGCGGCAATTTTGAATCTTGGATTTATCTGGGTTTGGCGTTTGCTGGGTTTTCCGTTGATGGAGAAGAAGTGGGAGTCGCCGGAGAGTCACGGAGAAGACTGGAATTCGATTTCGCCAGAGAAAGAGATCGCCGGAGAAGACTGGGCAAGTGTCAAAGAGAGGATTGGTTCGGCCGGAGAAGGAGGAAGACTTCGCCGGAGAAAGAGATAGCCGAGAGAGCGGCCTCAGTTTCAAGAAAGACTAGCGATCACCTATGTTATTTTAACTTCTGCTAATTCCACCAAGTTCAAGAGCATGACACGACAAAATAAAACTACACAGATACAATTACATAGTTCCACCTAAAAAATGTGCAAGTACATGAAATGATGAATTAAAACTAATAAAATTCAGACTTTTCTAGGCTATGCATCCAGCTGAAATTAATATAGTAACCATCAAATGCCAAGCAAACAACCAAGATATCAACTTACTTCGAAAATATCATAATCATATCCGAAAAATACACTTGTAGACCTAGCACCTGGGGAACTGTTAACTCCATACCAAACAGACCATAAAAAGTAAATGCCTCAATATAACTTGTAACTTGAAGCTTCAGCAAGAGTGATACCTTGTCAGCGAACTCTGGAAGGCTCCCATGAGGATGCTCTGCAAAATACTTCTTTAAAAGTTTTCTGTCAAGCTGCATCCAGGATAAGGTAGAGTGAATCACAAAGTCAACATGCCAAAAAGGGACTATATCAAGAAAAGTTGGAACCAAATTATATGCAGAAGCAACGGGGTAAAAAGGTAAAAACCTTAGATTCATCAACAGTGATTGGTAGATTTAGAAGATACTGCCCCGAATGTGCAACATCAATCTCTTCATCACTCGCTATTTTAAAGTTACTTTTGTCCATAATCTGCATCAGCATAAGAGAAATGAGGATAGAAACTGGAAAATCAAATAAGGGCGCACAAACAACAAACGCCATCCCCATTTTCCCTTAATCCTCCAGCTAGATATGGAGAAACATTCGAATTCACTGTGCTTAGAGCTTGATGCATGTTTTAAAAATCCATTACAAGCTTGGTCTCAATAGCAAGAGATCTCAATACTAACTAATGGGTAACAACTTCAGAAATAAATGAATTAATATATAGCCACCATGATTGAAACGCGGAAATACCCCGTTCCATTCAATTATGCACATGGGAGATATGTCTTAAGATTACCAAAGAAGAAGAGAAAAAGATAAAGAAAGTGAAGGAAGAAGAAACTCCCACTTCCTGAAGAAAAAACCTAGAGCACTTACCATTCACCTCACTAGTTGTCTTCCTTCCCCAAGTAAAACCAACTATTTTTTCTCTAATGTCTATGGCTACCTCTACCATAAAAGGACAGGCTATAATCCCTGTCATCTTCCTACAGTTTTAATGCTTAACAAGTTGATGTGCATCCATGAGGAAGCTAGATCAATTATTCAATGTGATACAGCCTCTTCAATGTCAGAAGATCAATTATACACACACAGAGATATTGTTATATTAGCAAATGAAGACTACATATATACCCACAGACACACATATGAGATTGGAGTTTTTATAACTTTTAATTTGGAACACTAATGTCATGACTACATATACGCAGATACAATTTATTATAGCAGCTTATGGTGGTCAGTGACAGCTCCAACATGAGTGCTCAAAATCCCACTTGGGCTAATACTGCTGGGAGTCAGAAAGAACGAGATGGTAGGCTTTCCCTACCATCAGAGTTAGTGGTGTGTTCTTGAGATGAAGGCTTAGCCTCTACCGCCTGCCATGTTTCTGATTTTCTCTTACTTGAACTTTCTAGATTAGTCAATGGCCAGACAAAATCAGGGAAAAATTCAATCAACTTCCAAATCCTTCATAGAAGAATTTGACCTTTGTTCAAAGAGTTTAACAAAGATATCTCAACCCTGTTCTAGCAGATAATAAATTTCTAGGAAAAGAAATATCAATAATAAAACTATACCATTCTCTAGAATTAAACTGAAGTAGCTTTTGAGTTATCTCTTCTTTCAATAATGAACTATCTCAATCCTTAGTCTCAAGAAGTCCTCTTTTATCTAAAACAAATGCTTTCATTTGAAGTTGCTCAAAAGAAATCCTGACTCCCATGTGTTATGAGTGACACCTGGACCATGCGGCCAGCTGGATCTTTGAGGGCCAACAGATCAAAATTAAAGTCTCTAGTTCATAAGTATGCTGGCAGGGCAATTTGGTCTTACATGTCATATTATGAATCTGAACAGCTATATAGCTGGCTCAGATACCAGAGAGAGAAAAAATAAGAAGCTGCAAAATTTTTACCTGGAACAAATATGTCAAAAAATTCTGTTCAAGAATGTCAATCTCATCTGGAGATAACTTCTGCTGCTCCAATTTTTGAGCCCCATTCACAGGATCAAACAAGGAATATAGTTGCTGCAATCACAGAACATTATTGATCAACACGATATCACCAGCAGCAAATTAAATTCATTTGCAGTAAAATGATGGAGAGAATATTTGATCAAATGAAAAGCAACATAAAATTGTATTACCATGAGATCCTCAAATTGTAGAAGATACCAAGCATGAATTGTGTACTCAATTCTCTTGCAAAGCTTCAGAAATTCAGCCCGGTCAGAACTATGTTCTGGGCAAGGAGCAAGCCAGGATCATTAGAACCTCAAAACAGAACTTTTACTTGAATAATCAATCATAAAAATCATTAAAGAGAACTAGAACCACAGAAAGCCATGCAACATTATACAATTTTCATAAAGGTGGTAACGAAATTAATTTCAAAGAAATTAGAGAAATAAGCTGCAACGACAGAGACAGGATTTATGTATATCCAGAAGGAAAAACTTAACATTTGTGTTAAAAGTTCTGACATATATGACTTAAAAACTTATACAGTACAGAAAAAGTTTGAAACCTCTTTGGGATTTCAATCCACCGAGTGTCTCCGTAAATTTCACACAGAGAATGCACAGGATCCCTCCTCCTTTTGATCAGGGGCCTCCCTGCCATTTGACTTGCGCAGCACTAACTTATCGCATTGTTTTAAAATGTGAACATTATTTCTACTTTTACCTATACAAGAAATCACATAGAAGGAAGTTGTTTCACAATATCTACAATTTCTTCTAATCACGAGGACTTGATGAAAGATGGAAAACCTTTCTAGGTTGATTAGAGTATATTAAGCTCGTGTGACCATGTAAGGGAAGTGTAAGATATTGAGAATTCCAGGGTTATAGAGAACCCCATATTTGTCCTAAAAGACAATTTACTTAGAGGAATAAAACAAGACCAAATGGAGCAGAATAGCTGGTGAGGATTCATATAACCGGCTCTAACCAGTTATGAATTGAGGTGGATTAAATTAAAGAGAGAAGTGTTCAACTTTTGAGTTGAGTAAAAGTTAGTTGTTCTGAAAAAGCAATCTGAGGAAACAATCAAGGTCAAATAGAGTGCGCATTAAATTTTTCAAATTAAGATAAAACTTCAACTAGCGTTTAAAGCTAAAACCCAGCCGTAGTAGTAACATTAAGATAGGCATGGTAAACAGAAAAGAGCAGGCCCTCTTTTCGATCGAAGAGTAGAGAGAGAGTGGAGTAGGTTTGTCACAGAAAAGTAGAATTGAATTACCTATAAGGTCAGCGAGGGCCATGATGAGCCTGGGTTTGAGGACTGGAATAACAGACTCCCGCTCCAATCGGATCACCTCTTTCTTCTCGCCCATTCCGTCGACACAAACAAGAATCAAATCGCTCTTTTATGAAGGAAAAGTGAGGACGACTCTGTAACGGTAGGAATCAATCAACTGACGAAAGGAAATGAAACCTCCAGACCATACATGCCTTACTTTTATTTATTAAAGCGCCTCTTCTTTACTACACAGTATTGGTATTCTTTGCTACACTGTGGATTTGTTTTGGCTCGGTGTATTAGCAAAAAATATCCCTATATTAATTTAATATATTAGTAATATCTTATTTGATGTATCTTTTTATATTATATATAACTAGACTAATAAAAAAAACTATGTATAAATGTTTGCATTAATTACACACTGTATTGTGTGTATTACTAATATCATTAATTTTTAGGTATTAGTAATGTAAGAGAATTGAATGTATGTACTAGCATGGTTAAAGACGTAATTGTACTTCAAAATCTTTTTTTATATCTTTACCACCATATTTATGGAGGGTATTTTTATACATAAATTTTTTATGCAGTGCATGTTAATTTTAATGCATCAAATCAAACAATGCATAAATATATTCCATGTATAATTACTGCAAGCATACATTATTAATACTCTTCATTTAGTATTATTCTTATACACCGTACCAAATAGCCCTATAAGTATTCACTCAATCGATGTGGACCAGCTCCCACGTGATATCCCTTCGAATGTTTTGTTTATTTGTCGCAACAATGTTTGTGGGTTTAAATCTGCAAATTGAGCAACTTAAAATGTTGATGCTTATTAATTAATTAAAGTTTAGTAAAATAGTTTTTCTACTTAAGTTTAATTTTGTAAACACTCGTTAGACTTAACGGGGTATGTTGTTGAAGTACTGACGAGAGTTATGAATCAGGCTATACGCTGATAGTGTTTGTACAGTGCTCTTTTTAGCCTTAGATCAAAATAAAACCGAAATCCCGGATACCAGTAAGAACATACCGCAACATTTTATTTTGCCGCCAAAAGACGAGGAAAAATAAGAAACTCCTACTAGTCCAGTTAAAGAACCATTCAACTTCCACAACCAAACCAATCTCCCCTATATCTATAAATATCAAGTATATACACCGACATTAGATTTGTCTAATGTATGTATGTACAAGTGCACCGGAGGCTGGCTCATCATCATGGAAAGCCTTGCAGCAGTCTCGACTCAAAAACAATTAGCAATAAAATCCGGCTGCATGAACATAGCCACCTACATCTTGTGGCGTAAAATTTAAAATTTACATCAACTTTGTCCCGCTGACTCTTGTAGCCTCGCATCCTTGTGCCAAGGCAACATCCCTATGGATTCCAGGGCCTCAAGAATGGTTTCCCCATCGAATCATGCAACCCTGGATTCTGAGTAGACATGCTCGTCCATCCAAGACCATTGGATTTAAGGCCCCCAGGACTTCCCTGGCTACTCATGTAACCAAGGGAAACAGCTTGTTGCTGCAAGGCATTGCTAGTTGTAGGAACTCCCATGCCTATCTCACCATAGTTCCTTGAAGGGATCAACCGTTCTCTTGAGCCTGATAGATTATAAGAGCCACTCTGATGCAGTGCATTACACTCTGATAAAACACTGTACAAGCTCTGATCTGAGTTATTTACGCTTCCAATGCTCTGAGATGGAGCACCAACGCCTCCTAAAGTAGACCAGCCCCCACGGGCATGATTCTCTCCAGAGAACCAATTCTGGCTTAACAAGTCTCCACTGCTTAGATGAGTTTGAGCTGGTGCTGACACATGAACAGGATTGACAGCCCAATCTTGCACGCCAACATTCAACTGTTCATGCCTAGAGAAAGAATATCGACCTCCATCTGGATATAGATTCCCCTGAAAGTTCTGGTGCATCAGGAGATCATTCAGCCCCTTGTGGCGTAGCTCCAATGGTAACTGCACATGAAGCTGCTCCCTAAAGTGACCAGAATATTGACCTGGCTCCACCATCAGACTGGTTGATGTTTGGAAGTCCAGCGGAGACCGTCTCTGCTCATGACTGTAAGATGAACTATCTGGATCCTTGAAAAACGGATGGAATATTTCATTCCTGTTCTGAGGGTATGAACCAAAAAGAGAAACAGCACTGGGTTCTCTGGGCAACACCTCCCTCCCAGCATCCTTTTCTGTTGGGACAGCTTTCAAATTGATAAGACTAGCAGCTGGCTCATCAGTAACTCCAGAATGCGGAAGTGACAACTCCTCGACAGAAGAATATTCATGACTTATGGGAGTGGCACACCCATACGAAGCAGCTATGCTAACTCCTGGCCAACCATCACCGGTAGAAGCAAGAGGGTCCCCTTGAACAACAGGAACATCCATACGATTCAACCCTTCTGGATACTCTGATACAGTTGGGGAAACTTCGTCCGCCTGCTGGATTATATTGTTCTCATTAGAATCCAGCTTAAAATGACCTAACTGATTGCTCTCATCAAGTGAAACATGACCAAGATCCTGATTGAGTGAGACGGGGAAAGATTCATCATCATAATCAGCGTTAGCTGTGCTATCAAGAGTCTGTTCATCAAACAAGCTTGCAGACTCTCGTCCCTCCTGATCCTGACAATTATATAACCAAAGAGTTTACTTGAATCTTATCAAAGAACATAAGGAGAACTTCAAAAAATTTCTTCTTGGGCAAATTATAATTATAATACAACTAAAAACTCTTCACTGAAGTTTCTGCCACTCATTTATTTGTATTTACGAAGACAGGGACCTTGTATTTAAGTAGACCACCTTCCAGCATACACGTTAAGCCTTTTCGACTCTATACAAATTCTTTTATATCAGTATAACTGACCTCTGACTGTGGAAGTTGATTGTTCAGTATTTCTCTTTCCATTTGCCTCTCAATCAACTCATCAGATTTTCCCTTGCCCTCATGCTGATCAACATAGAGCAAACTTGGACATTTTAACAATTAAACAACTAAAGAAACCATCTTCGCTTAGACATACATGAGTTGATAAATATTCACCTCTATACAATTGTTTTTCTATTAGTATAACTGACCTCTGACTTAATAGGAAGTTCATTATTTAGAATTTCTCTTTCCAATTGCTCCTCAATCAACCCATCAGATTTTTCCTTGCCCTCATGCTGATCAACCTACAGTAAACGTGGACATTTTAACAATTAAACAACTAAAGAAACCATCTTCCCTTCGACATACACGAGTTGGTAAGAATTCACCTCTATACAATTGCTTTTCTATTATTGTTTTAACTGACCTCTGAATCTGGAAGCTCATTATTTAGTATTCCTCTTTCCATTTGCTTCTCTATCAACCCATCAGATTTTTTCTCACCCACATGCTGATTAACCTAGAGCAAATATGGACATTTTAACAATTAGACAACTAAGGAAACCATCTTCTGTTCCAACATACATGAGTTGGCAAGAATGCGCCTGTTTTTTTATTAGTACATCTGACCTCTGACTGTAGAGGAAGATCATTTTTTTGTATCTCTCTTTCCATTTGCTTCTCAATCAACCTATCAGATTCTTCCTTGCTCTCATGCTGATCAACCTAGAGCAAACTTGGATATTTTAATAATTAGACAACCCAAAAAAACATATTCCCTGCGACATATACGAGTTGGTAAGCATTATAGGTGAAGCCTTTTCACAGCTATACAATATTTTTATATTGACTATTGGTATAACTGACCTCTGACTGCAGAAAAAACTCATTATTTATTATTTCTCTTTCCATTTGCTTCTCTATCAACTCATCAGATTCTTCATTGTCCTCCTCCTGCTGGTCAACCTAGAGCAAACTTACACAATGCAACAATTAGACAACTAAGATAAACTATCTGAAACTTCCATTAGAAAAAAGCAAAGACGTAAAACAATGTCAGAAGCATTGAACCATCTTCAAAACCAATTACTCAAACAAGTGATGAGATAACCCACATTGACCCTCAAACACAAAGCGGAGGAAAGCTAAAAGCACAAACCTCTACTTCCATTGGGAGTGCAACTTCTGCTTCTTTATTATCAGTTTGTTCAGCAAATATCCCATCAGAGCTCGTTCTCTCTTGTGCTTCTTTACTATCAGTTAGTTCAGGAAAGATCCCATCAGAACTATTTTTCTCTTCACCCTGATAAACCAAAGTAAAACAAATTGTCAGGTAATTCAAACAGATTCTCTGAACTTGAATATATTAGATGCACTCCGACAGACCTTAATTTGGACATTCAGTTTTTGTTCCATTTCTTGACCTAATGATATTCTCATTTGCAATTCTTGTGAACGTCTCTCTATCCATTTTGCAAAACCCGCAGGGACATCCCTATTTGCCAGCTGGAGCCTGTACAAACACACACTACGAACAAATGTGGAGAACATTGCTAATACTAGAAGAAATATTGTGCTACGCAAACTAACCAGTGGTCATGTAATTTCTGACGTTCCTCTTCCTCATAAAATTCAAATGGCTGTACATGGAGATTTTCCACATCACCTAAGACATTGCTAAGAGACCTGGGTTGAATGCTATTACTATTATGCTTCATGCTGTTCTTAACACGTTGATAGTGTTCTCGACTGACCTGAAATATGATGGAGGCAGGAAGAGGAAGAGGGATGGGGAAAAACTATCAGCCATTAGAGATGAGAAAATAACATAAATTCAATGAGTGCCAATAGTTTGTACAGAATTTGCACACATGAAAGACTGAAATTAATAGCATTCCATGTAAGAACTCAAGTGAAAAGATGGCTGGGCCAATATCTTGCTAAATAATGGCTGCAAGATGTGTAGCTACAAGTATTTGGTGCGAAAACAAAAAAATTCAAGATCATTGGAATATTTTCAATATACTTGTAAGATGTTCCAATCAAACATAGCCATCTTAACATAAGACATGTTTTTCTAAAATCAGGTAAGGTATACCTTAATATAAGACATGTATTTGGCACCATCGCTGTGTTGGATATTGCATTTGTTTAGCTTTTCTCCTTTCCTAGATCTTGCAGTCATCTTAGCTCCATCAGGTGAACTGCCACATGTGCCTTCCGTGAAGCCCTTTCTGAATACCCAAAGAAAGGTTATGACCCTTATAATGGGAAAAAAGAATTACAATTATAAAACCAGAATTAAAGAAGTCACAATGTAAGCTCATTTTATCTTTTCACTTGTGCTTCCTCCTTTAATCAACTCTTTTCCTGCTACTTCTTAATCAAGCAGATTTATTGAACGAAGAAGGTTAAGCTCACTACTAGAACAACGTTATCAAGGAAAAAGAACAAAAAGGATTGATGCAACAACCTCATATTCAGTGTTATCGAAGGTGCACTTAAGCCCTAAAGCAAGGCTCAAAACGTGTTGAGCGCTTCGCCTCACTTAATGTGTGCTTTACTATTGTTGTCAAGGTTCTAAGACATACTTTACCTTTCCAATGAGACTCTTCTGAAGAGACGACACTAAACAATTGATATTTCACTTTCTTTGTTCATATATTTGTCATCCATGTTACACATATATATTCATATTTTTTTCTTCATTTGCACCTTTTTTCATTAAAGCCCACGTTTTATTTGCACTCCCCGACCGACCTTGGAGCTTTTTTGCGCTTTTTGCTTTTTATAACACTGCTCCTACTATGGCATAACTTAGCGCAGTTTTCAACAGATTTCAACATTTCTTCTGATTCATATAAGGTAGGGGTAAGGTCTACAAATATTCTATCTTCCTCGGACCGCACTTGTGGGATTACATTGGGTGTGTTGTTGTGGAGTATCCTTTAATGGCAGAACATCTTAGGTTACCCTGAACAACAACAACATACCTAGCGGAATCCCACTAGTGCAGTCTGGGGAGGGTAAAAATGTCCGCAGACCTTACCACTACCTCATAAAGATAAAGAGGTTGTTTTCGGGAAACCTTCGTCTCAAGAATCAAGCCCATAAGCAGAAAATACTAGATATGAAAAAAAGGAAGGAACAGAAAAAGGAAGAATGACTAATAGTGAAAAGCAAATAATAGTAGTATGCAAATACGAAAAAAAAAAACGGTGAAGAAGTAACAAAAAGTAACAAATATAAGACAGATAATGGCAAAACAGGATAAAGCCGACTACTCCTACTAACCTACTATATCACAAGGCCAGATATCATTCTACTCTTACTAACCTATTAACCTGCTACCCTAATACGCGACTACACTCCTTTCTGTCTAAGGCCATCTCCTCGGTGAAATGAAGTTTCGTCATATTTTGTCTAATCGCCTCTCTAGAATACTTCTTCGATCTACCTCTACCCTCCAAGTAACCCTTAACTCCAGCCTTTCGAACCTCCTAACAGGAGCATTGATGCTTCTTCTCTGCACATCTCCAAACCAACACAAACCCACTTCCCTCATCTTGTCAGCCACAGGGATCACCTCTAACTTCTCCCGAATGGCCTCATTCCTAACCTTATCGCTCCTAGTATGTCCAAACATTCATCTCAACATCCTCATTATGTTCATTACCCTGAATTTGACGCATTTTATTCAGTGCACATCCGAACTATTTACATTTATGAGTACAACCCCCCCCCCCCCCGAACATGGCAATTTGATAGCCTTGATCCTCTTAGACTAACATGTCAAAGAGCATAAATACACACTCTTTAGGCTCTTGGGATTGAAAAATCAAAAAACAGCTTCTAAAAGGGATATTTTAGCTGCTAATAGCCACACAATCATATATAATGCTTTATATTTTCCAATTTTGTATTTCTTCAGGGGTGGAGGTATGCCGAAAAAGTATAGGCGAGAGGAGATTAGACTAGCATGGTCCAATTTCAACTTACCGAGGATATGATCGTAGAAAAGAGGTGGTGGACACAGATTAGGCTAGTTATCGATAGTAAAATTTTGTTTCGCTGATCCTTCCATGTTAGTAGTCATAGTATTACTATTGAAGTTGTCCCTTATTTTTGTTACTTTTTGTTCTTTTTTGTAACTAACTTCTATTATTGATTATCGTATTGTTTTGTAGTAACCACTATTCAAAATAATTTGTGATGTTTTCTGTGGTATTTTCCCGTGGCTTCCTCACTTATGGTATTGCTTTTTTCCTAAGTTGCGTGGACTTTTCGCTTTCAATGCCGCACTTGTGTCAGATTCTCCAAATTGGAGACTCCGATATGCACTATTTTCACACTACTTTAAATTGTTTTTCCAGGAACCGAGGGTCTATAGGAAACAATCTCTCAGGTAAGGATAAGGTTTGCTTGCACTCTACACCTCTCCCGACTGCACTTTGTAGAACTACACGAGATATGATGTTGTGGTTCTTATGCAATGGCGAGTTTTTCCCCGGGGGGGGCTAAAAAAAGGTTGCTAAGGTTCCATTATTTTGAGTCAAATAAAATTTTCAATACATGATACAGGAGTCTAACTGTGTAGTTTTGTTTATTTCTTCTCTTCTTCTTTTTGGGTCAAATTTGTAAAACTCAATTACTTTTAGCTAAACAAAAAAAATCAGCCTAAATAATAGGGTTTCAATCAAGTTGTTTATGGCCCGAAAATAAATGACACAGAAATTTCAAATGTTAACAAATTTAAAAATATAATAAATATGTTATTCCCAAAAAAAACTGCCACATTCACGGGAAAATGTGTGGCAGTCCATGCCCATCTGGTGAGATTGGTCAAGAGAATTAAGGCTATCAAATGCCAAGTCCAGGGAGGTAATTAGCACTAGACAAAGTATAAAAACCCCTAAAATATATTAACTTAAAGAGTCCAAAAAGTCCAGAAAATAAATCTGATTTTGCTAAAGATTGGGTTGTACGAGTTGCATCTACAGCCGGTAGATAAATCCACGAGCCATAGATAGGATTTTGTAGGACTAGAGTCCATGGGCCAAGTCTACGCGTCGTAGAACATTTTACGAGCCATAGACATGGTTTCGTAGTTTCTAGGTCCAAAAATCATTGTTGCAGTACTTTTTGTATGAACACGCAGGACGGACCCATAAAAGGGTCCACAACCCATAGAAGGCGATTGTGGACCCAAGACGAAAAATAATAAAACTCGTGTAAGTTTCCACGGAACCTTTGTTCGGCCCGTAAATAGGTCTATGACTCATAGAACTTTGGTCATAGACCCAGGCCCATTTTTCCCCAGCTTCTACGAAGGAATATCTACGAGCCTAGACTGAACAACACCCCGTAAACGGGGTTCTGCGGTTTTGTCCGATAATTTTAATGAGGGATAATATCATCTCTTTTTATCCTTTTCTAATCAAACCTATGACGTTTAAGATTAAAATAAACCCCTTTGTCCACGCGCTCAAAGTCTAAATTTCATTTTTGATTAAGTATTGAGTTGAGTGAAAAATCTAATTTTTAGATTTCGATTGAGTTAATTTTCATTCTATTGAATTATATATAATTATGCATTGAGATTATTGTTATTTTATCTTTCATATTGTTGGAATTCATGTTCGTGGTTACATTCCCATGAACCCTAATTGAGTTTGTGATCATGACTTTCCCATGCATTATTTGATGTTGAAGTTGATGATTTGCATGCAGAAAACGATGTGCTATTTCCAAACTAAGACGATGCACATCTTAAATGAGTTTTGATGAATTTGAGCACTGAGTTAATGATGTTTTGATGCAAGAATTTTTCTATGTAAATGATTTTCAACATTAGCTATTGATGAAAGATGACGATATTTTGAGACGGGATTGCTGTTTTAAATTAAAGTCCAATGAGACCAGATGAAATAGTGATATGAAGACATGTTTTGGGAGTTGTATTAAACACTGATTTGAATAAAAGATTAATTAACTCAAACCCTATAAACTATATAGCCAGTGCAAAATAGAGGCCATGCCTCTCATGTACCAAAAGAGGACTTTTATATTAGATTTATTGACGTGATGTCAGATATTGGATGACTGTGGCAATGAACATCGCATGGCTGTCGGTTAAAGAAACTTCCTAAGGGTAAAAAATATATTATTTTCTATTTTAAACTTGCATAGCATATTGAAAATGAGTTGAGTTGAATCCTTTCTTGAGTTCCTTTGATGTATTGTTCTACTTAGCTATCTTACATACCATGCATTTCATGTACTGACGTCACTTGACGCTGCATCATTTTATGATACAAATATAAGTGCTAAGGATCCTCAGCAAATAGTTCATGGAAGATCCAGTTGTTTGAAAATCATTCGTATGGATATAGAGTTACTTCTTTGAATTATATTCTGAGTTATTCTTTCTATAAAATGTAATGGTTCAAAACCCACTTGAACGTCTTCTTGATTTGACTGAGTCTTCCGTTGGCTAAATAAATGTATTAAGCCAATTGGTTTGCTCAAAGACCAGCAATGATTTTTGAGTTCTGCCATGACTAGGGTACCCTCTTGGAAAGTGATACAAAGTTTTGAGTATAAAATGTATCAAGTTTCTGAAGGGTCCAGCATGTTTTGCCATTTTCATCTGCGAAGTTCTTTTAAATTTTCTTAAATAAACCTAGAACATTTTTTTAAAAGCAAAGGTAACCGAAGTAACCTGGAACCTGGAACACAAGATAATGAAAGAAAACCACCTCAATATTCTCTCCACCATTTCCTCCTCTGAGTCTTTACAGCTCTGCAAACTTTCCTTCCATAGCTGCAACTTCCCAATCATACTGCCACAAAAAGTAGAATGTGATGCAAACAGAAAAATGTAGGTCAAGAAAAGTACAGTTAAGAAAACAGCATACTTGTCATGGTAATTTTGTAATTCCATGTAATATGCCTTCTTGTTAGCCTTGAAAAGTTGCTCCTGGCGCATAACATTATCAGGGTGAAAGCAACCAGAACAAATCATCTGACCCCTGCAAAGATAGATTTTGATAACATGTGATTATGAGGATATACATGTAAAGGGTTAAATCTGACATGTCCCAATGAATGCATAGTTAGGCTTGCAGTAGTAAACTATAAAGAGAAACAGGCTTCAACCATAGCCCAGATCACTCGAATCAAAAGTATAAAGCATTTGAAAATGAAAAGAGTTAGAGACTACTATACATGCTATGCAGAAAGGTTATGCTTAAACTATGGATGAGCGGCAGCAGGGGCTCTAGTACTATCCAGTTTATGCTGACCTCTTTTGCAATTTGCAGTGTTGAATTAGGGATATTTTTCTGATAGTTGACACAATGATGTAAGCTATAAGGTTAATAAGTGCACAATTACGTATCTACTTAACAAAAGTCCATAGAAGCCATACATAGTTGATCAGATAGAATGTCCCCAACCAAGAAGGTAGAAAAGAGATCTAAATAGTTACGAATTACACGATGCTAATCCCATAATCAGGAAAGCATATGCTTCCCCAAACTCCTAACGTGAAAGGACATTTGGTAATATTAGGGACTACTACAACAACAACAACAACACACCCAGTGGAATTCCACAAATGGGGTCTGGGGAGGTTAGAATGTACGCAGACCTTACCACTACCTCGTAGAGGTAGAGAGGATGTTTCCTGGAAACCCTTATATCAAAAACCCATAAGCAGAATAAACTGAATATGAAATTCAAGGAAGAAAGAAAAGTAAATACAAAAAGCGATTCGTACTAAAAACAATACAATAAATTAAACATATGTCAGGCGAATAATGGCAAATAATGACAAATTATGGCAACGCAAGATATAAAGGCATGACTAACCCAATACACTACTATACCCCATAGCCGGAAACAACCTAACCCTACTAACCTATTAACCTATTACTCTAGTTCGCGACCTCCACTCCTTCCTATCTAAGGTCATGTCCTTAGTTAGATCAAGTTTCACCATATCTTGCCTGATCACCTCCCATCAATACTTCTTCGGCCTACCTCTATCCCTCCAAGTAACTCCTAAATCCAACCTCTCGCACCTCCGAGCAGGGACATCGGTGCTTCTCCTCTAACATGTCCAAACCATCGCAGTTTTGCTTCCCTCATCTTATCAGCCACAGCGGCCACCTCTAGCTTCTCCCGAATAGTCACATTCCTAATCTTATCACTCTTGATATGACCACACATCCATCTCAACCTCCTCATCTCCACGACCTGCATCTTCTGAATATGTGAGTTTTTGATTGGCCAACACTCAGACCTATCAAGTAAGGATGGTCTAACCACCACCCTGTAAAACTTACCCTTGAGTTTCGATGGTATTTTTTATCACACAGTACTCCAGAGTCTAGCCTCCATTTAGTCCATGTTGCCCCAATACGGTGCGTGACATCATCGTTGATATCACCACTACTCTTGATAATGGACCCAAGATACTTAAAAATTTTCTCTCTTGGGAATAGGTTGAGTATCGAGTCTCGCATCAATGTCTGCATCATCCCCCGCAACACTGAATTTGCACTCCAAGTACTCTATTTTGGTCCTGCTCAGTTTGAACCCTTTGGACTCCAAGGTGTGTCTCCAGACCTCCAATCTATCATTAACTTTAGCCAGATTCTCATCAATCAATACTATGTCATCTGCAAAAAACATACACCATGGGACCTCCCTTTGAATAGACCGTGTCAGCTCATCCATCACCAAGGCAAACAGAAAAGGGCTTACTACGGATCCTTGATGAAGTCCCATCTCAACAGGAAAATACTTTGAGTCTTCTCCCACCGTTCTTACTCAAGTTTTGGCTTCGTCGTACATGTCCTTTATCACCCTAATATATGCCATCGGGACACCTTTCACCTCTAGACACCTCCATAGGACATCTCTCGGCACTTTGTCATAGGCCTTCTCGAGATCAATGAACACCATGTGAAGGTCCTTTTTTCTTTCCCTATACTTCTCCACTAATCTCCGAATAAGATGAATAGCTTCAGTAGTCGACCGCCTGGGCAATAATATCAGGGACTAGATTAGGGAAAATATTTACAGACAATGCATGAGAGATTGATTGCACGTCAAGTAAGGTCCTATTAAAAATTAAGATGTTAGTTTCCTCTTCTTGGTCCTATGTAAATGCTACTAGGCATACTAACAATATCAAGTATTCTATACAACAACATAACAAGTAGAATCCCACAAGTGGGGTGAGAGGGGAGGTGTATAATGTACGCAAACCTTACCATTACATCATAGAGGTAGAATATTAAGTATTCTTACACAATTTAATAAAAAGATGAGGACATATATACAGCTGATACATTGGTGTAGTATGATCCTGAGAATCCATTTATTTCACCCATTGTATTACAATTGACGTATCATATATCGTTGTACCAAACTACATCCAGAAACACTACGAACCCTTTGTTCATCTTTTCTTCTCCATGAATCTCTGGACCTCTTGTTGCATCATTAAAACAATTGCTCCTCGGTCTATAATTTCCAATCTCATTAGAAGAACATGATGCTAAAATCAGTAACTCTAATCTTATCAATCTCAATTTATTTGCAAACATATCCTAGCTTTCTTTTATATAAAAATAGAACCATAATCCCATTAAAATTTGATGAACCCCTACAATGAGAAAACCAATCCAAGTAATGGAAAACAAAACATCAAGAGCTCGCCATAAATTCTACAGGACGAAGTAACAAGAGAAGTCACAGAATCTCAAGAATAAATTTCCGAATATGAAAAAACCACAAAAATGGAATGTCAAACATATTGAGATATTAAGCAAAGAAAGACTTGCCACTTAAGAAAAGGATTTCCGAAGTGAAAGTTTTCCTCCCCCAGTAATTTATAGACAATATCATCTCGTCCTGACCCTTCCGGCAAAAATTGCGTAAGGAATCCTCTCTCATCTTCTGACAACTTTGCCTGCCAAACCTAAATCAATTGCCACAAGGTGAGATGTACGGATAAATATACCTTCCGGTAACAACTATTTAGCATGCATAACTTGATAGAATGTTACCTCGTGTGAGAGGACCTCACTTAAATTTTTGAGTTCAAAAGTTTCATGAGGTAGAGTAAAAACATCAGCCAATATGCTATGGTGATGTGAGAGGGAATCCAAAAAAGGAGTCAATTCTCTCTGTGAAATGCCAATTTGCTCCTTCTTGGCAAGAACACACCTTTTTTTGTCATCCCAAACCAGAGATATGTTGGATCTTAACTTCAAATTATATCTTGCAAATTCTTGCTGCTTCTTCTTCTTCTTCAATCCATGGGGATCCAGAGGACAGTCAATATTGCTGGCAGCACGTAGACGTTTCTTCCACTGATCAGCCACCATTGTCAAATCATGCCAAAATAATTACCACTAGAACATAATGATGCTATCTCAACTTTGATCAATGAGACCCTCCCTATGAATGGTCAGTCGAGAGCTTCTAAAAACAACATAGAAAAATAAGTAAGCTTACTTTACAATTTCTCTGAAAAGAAGTGTTCAACGAGCAAGAGCATCTGGGGTCCAACTACCACAACCTATCCGTGTTTTCGCAAGTCAAATTAAAGTAAATGGAAAGGTGGAAATTGGCATGCAATCAAGTAGAATGACATGCAAGTGAGGTAAAATCATTAATTAAAGGCACGTAGACGAAAGAAGCAAAATATAACAAGCAAACAAGCTTCATAAAGTGCAAAAGCTCATTTGGCATGCCTGTTAAATTAAGGAAACAAGTAATATATTGTTCAATTACACAGTCACCCGGTTAATATATCAGTACCCAGAGAAAAGTAGATCAAGTCAACTTTTAAAGATCAAAAAGATTAAGATTACAGTGAGATGACTGCAAAAGGAGAACCATACAACCCAGAGGCCAGGGAGATAATTGGGGGAAAAGGGTACAGCAGAGAGATAATGACACTCGAGACCGAAAAAGTAGAAAATATATAAGATTAATAAGCAGACATAATTAAGTGTTGGATAAACAAACCAGTTAAGTCTTGGATAAACAAACTGATAACTGTTTATGTATATAGATAAAATTATATCAACAAATAAAAAGACGAAGTTTTCGAATACCCAAATCCCAAAATAAATACCAAAGAAACAGGGAAGGGGCAGGGTTTCATATGCCGTTTAACCGTTTAGAGGAAATCAAATTGAAACAATACACCTATTACATAAATCACAAAATGATTAAAGAAAGACATAAAATCCAAGAACCTGAAACAAAGTCGATGCAGGCGGCAGCAATGAAGGGCAGGGTGTCCGAGGGTTCCAGCGTTATCCGATACTTCTTCGCTCACGGCCTACTTTTTTTCCTTTTTTCCTTTTTTCTTTCTAATTTTCGCGCAGCGGATCGGATCTCCGGAATATTTGGACCCGTTATGGTTTAGTTGGACCATCTCCGATCATTCTCTATTTCACTCTCTATTTTTCATATTTGGAGAGGAAAAGGCATCAATTTTCTCAAGTTATTTCAAAAAATCATGTACATATTTTAATTATTTGAGTGACCTATTATACCTATATATTATTTAAAAGTGATATTTTTTAACCTTTTCTATCCTAAATCCCAAGCACATTTCTGTCACTCTTCATTAACGCATCTGCATATAATATAATTAATTTTTAAATTTTTTTAATTAAAATTATCATTTAAAAGTCTAATAAATAGCAGTTGGTCAACAAATACGAGGACTTGCTCTCCACAACTGATCCTTTCTTCGAGTGAATTCCACTATCTATAAGCAAATCATGGAATTTATATCATTCTTAAAAGTCTGCTCCTTTGCTGTTTCATAAGAATGATATAATCCACACCTCCCAACTCAATTTTTCAACCCATTGTTCACCGTTGAACTCCCACCGACAGAAAACTCAAAATCCTTCATTTCACCTTTCTTCACTCGCCCGATAGCACTGGAAAATATCACTGACAACCAAGCAACTTAGCTTACCGAAATCCAACAAAACAGCCTCATTTAAAAGTCACAATCACAAAACAACTTCTTTGTATCTTTAGAAAATCAACAGTTCACCGGTGACTCTATTTTCTCGTCGAAAAACTCCTCTTTTCAGAGAATTTTTGA
>JAOTQJ010000049.1:28201765-28215489 GCA_025642045.1 Solanum sejunctum | reverse complement strand
AATTTAGCTACAAAAGGAGATGCATATAAGCTACCCAGACAAGATTACATCTTTTCAAAAATAAAAGGGAAAAATTGTTTTCAACCCTTGATGCCAATCCGGATATTACAGTTAAATGATGTTTCATTTTGTCTTTTTGTACATCTTTAGTCACTTGATACATCAAGCATCCTTGAGAGGAAAGTTTTATGTATGTTGGCAATGGAGGAGCCACTTTTTGGCCAGGGGTTTACCTGAACCACTTTTGGCAAAAAATTACGCTATTTAATACATTATTAAAATTGTCTTTTATCTATTTATAGTAGATGTTGAATCCCCTCAACTAGTTCATGTACTTGTTTTTTCAGATTTGAACTTCCTTAATTGAAATTCTTGCTCCACCGATGTTTGTTGGGTCTTTGATCCATGAAATAGGAAAATCAATCATGGTGTCACATATCACTTCCTCATAAAGATAGAGAGGTTTCTGAAGGACTTTCATCTAAAAAATATCATCCCCAAAGGCAGAAAATACTTTATATGAAACCAAACGACTAGAATGGAAAGCAAATGATAATTTGTAAAGACAGTAAAAGTAATAAAATAAATGACAGATAATAACAACAGAATATATAAAGACCCCACTACCTCTATTAAATATCATCCTAGCCTTACTAGCCGTTTAACCTTCTATCTTAATACGCGACCTCCACTCCCTTTTAAGGTAATGTCCTTGGTGATATGAAGCGACACCATATTTTGTCTAATCACCTTCCGCTAATACTTTTTCGATCTATCTCTATCCCTCCGCGTAATCCCTACATCCAACCTCTCTCACCTCCAAACAGAAGCATGAAAATTTCTTCTCTGCAAATGCTCAAACCATCGCAGTCTCACTTCTTTCATTTTGTCTGCCACAGAGGCCACCCCTAACTTCCTCCGAATGATCTCATTCCTAATCTAATCCCACCCTCCCCCCCCCTCCCGATTGTCCACACTTCCATCTTTGCAACCTGCATCGTCTGAACATGTAAGTTTTTGATTGGCTGGCATTCCAACCTATATAGCAAAGATGATTTGGCCAATACTCCAGAGCAAGCCTCCATTTAGTCCATGCTGCCCCAATACGATGTGTGACATCATCATTGATATCACCACTGCTCTGGATGATGGGCCCAAGATTTTTAAAGTTATCTCTCTTGGGAATAGATTGAGTAACAAGCCTCACTTCAATGTCTGTTGTATCTCTCCCAACACTGAATTTGCATTCCAAGTTAACCTTTCGACAGTAGTTGTTAAATCGACTATATTGTACAGGGTGAAGTGTTGACCTGTTAAGACCTTTCATGTAAAGAAGATGAGAGTGATTGAAATGAGATTAGAAATGAAGATAGGTTAAGGTGAGAGTGAGGTTGTGGACAATGAAGTGTGAGAGTTTGACGCTGATGAGGATGTCGATGAAAGTATGTGGGCATATTATGAGATATAAGATTAGGAATGAAGATATTTGCGATAAGGTGAGAGTAACCTACGCAGTAGACAAGAGTTGGAAGTGAGTTTAATGGACAAGGAGGTGTGAGAGTTTTATACTGGTGGGTGTAGAGGTAAGTCAAAGAAGTTTCGTGGGAGATCATTAGATAGGACATCATTTATGTTCAGTTTATTGAGGACGTGACCTTAGGTAGGGCAGACATGGAGGTTGCGTATATCAACAGTATTGCCGTAGTTGCTCGTCTCCCATTTTCTGTTATTACCTGTTGTATCTTGTGCTTCAATTAATACAATATTTTTTCTGTTGCTATTGATTCTTTTCCCTAAATGCTATTAATGCTTTGTCTGTTATGTGCTATGTCTTTACTTTTGTATGTCTTTTTTATATTGTTGAGCTGATGGTATTTATTAAATAGCCTCTCTATGCCTCTACATGATAGGGGTAAAAGGTGTAAGCTCTACCCTCTGCAGATCCCACTTGTGGGATTTCACTGGTTATGTTGTTGTTTTTGCACCTTCAGTCACTTGCTTTCAACTAATCAGATTTGAACTTTTCGTGTTAATTTGTTTCTTTCATATGCAGGTACATTTTATTCGAGGCTGTATTCCTAACTCCATATCTGAAATACGAGGGTAAATAAAATAAAACCGATCAATATCTGAATTGAATTTAAATAGGGAAAACTCTTATTTTTCCTGTATATAGGTTGGTATGTGAGGACATTTCTGGTGGACTGGAGGATATTCCCATTCCCGCAACTAATTTAGTTGATGATCCACCAGTAGCACCGACAGGCAAGCACCTATATCTTGATATTATGCTGTTCTTATGGCTCTCTTGGTTCTCCCTTCCTCATGTGCAAAGGCTTTCATATTAACGTGCGAAATGATTTTGTGGCTATTGAAAATTTGGACTTGTCTGTACTATTTACTTTTAGCTTGATCTGATGATAAGATTGCAGAGAATATACAACAGGACAGTTGAAATGCCTTGAACACATTTCAGCTACTTTAATCCAATGAGAAAAATGATGCAGCAGCTTGAAAATGCATGACTTGAAATAAATCTTCCTTGAGCTTTATATTGGTGATGAATTACTTAGTTCTGTATTTTCTGCACATGCATGATAATCTAACTTGTGTACATGACTGGATGAACTTTCTAAAAAGCCACGTTTCTCTTATTAAAAACCATTTTACCTTTCTAAATACTTAAATTTGAGGGTAAGCAGTCATTGTGTTGTATATACCCCCTTCCCACAAACTATCATGGTCTTTCTCCAACACAAATACAATTTTCCTTCCTAAAAAACTTGCTGCCTATATTGGGTCAAAATTGTCATCCTTAGATGCCTGATTTAGGCGGCTCGAAAGGTCTGTATTAAAAACAACATCATCCCCATCATCCCAACTCTTTCTTAGTTGTTTCCTTAGTTTTTATTATTATGTGTTATTTTGTTCAAATGATTAGAGTTCTTAATCCATTGAAGGAAATTAACCCAAAATATCTTCGTATTCCTAGGTTTTCGTGCACATTTTGCTAGAAAAATTGTTAAGAGAGGAAATTATAAATATGGAAAGAACCCATTCCTTGTATATAGAGGTCAAGGGTCAGAGTCTCTATAATTGTGTATGTAGGAATAAAAATTTTTACGAATTGGTTTTCTTTCTTTCAAGAATTACTTGCATACTTTCCTTGACTTACTGCATGCTTGAGGCAATAATAAGGCAATTCAAATATGTGAGCACCAACACATTTGAAAGTAGGATACTGAATGATCAGTCTCAATTTCATGCCAAGTCGAAACCATACATGTCAATGAGTTTCTTCTTTTAGTTTAACACATCTCCTCTCTGGAAGTTGGTGCTCCTCTCCATTTCAGCACTGCTTATCTTCCCGGGGATTGTTATGATGCCACTATCTCGTTGGAGACCTGTGTTGATACTTTCTAGCGGTACTTGTCTTTTGAATTTTCATTAGTTCCAATAGGTTGGATTCCTATTGTGAGAAGTCTTTCTTCCTGATTTGATTCCCTGCTATGAATTTCTCTCCCTACTTAAAAAGTTACTTCACTTTCTCTTTTTTATTTTTTAAAAAGGACCATTCCATTTCCAATATATCATCTTTTTTTCTCATTCTCGCTCAAAAAGCAAGAATAATTTCTTCATCTTTTTCTAAAAGAAAATGATGGTTCAAACTAGCGGTACTAGAATTCGGCCTTTAGCAGATGCAAAAGATTGAGCTCCTCATTATATTATTCGTGAAATTTAAATTTGACGATCAACATACACATTACTTCAAATCGAGTGTTTCAGAAAAGTACAAATCATATGAAGTTGATGGTCATTTTATTCGACAAAAGATGGCATGTGGGTGCCTTGTGAATGGTTTCTTCAACTCAAATGACTAATTGATTGGTATTGTTACAAATCCTTTTTTGGCTCCAAAATTGACTATATCTGTGACAATTTTTGAGCATGCATTATATGCACTCCACCTTGTAGGGGAATGTTAAGAACTAGAAAAATTATAAATATGTTGAACTTATTGCAGTCTAGTTAGGGAGTTTTACCTAATTGTTGAGATTAGGCTTCATGAATCATATATCACGAAATGGATATATGGAGGATTTATATAGCTGGCAGCAACTAATTTGGGATAGAGGTATTATTATTATTTTATACTTAAAAGGTTCCAAGTATTTTTGGATGTTGAACTGGGATCGAAGCAGATTAGTTTTTGATACTTGCTGAAGAATCCTTGTTGCACTTTTTTCATACACTACTGTGTGGTTTAATATTGCATTGTTCTGTCTCCACCTTGCCTACTGCATGAATCCTTTTGTTTTCTGCTATTTAGTTTTTGATGATTCTTGTCAATGTCTTGTGAATCTTTAACATGTGATTTCTTGTGGAGGTAGGAGGTTTAGTGGAAATACCAATAAGTCTGCCTGTAAAAATCTTGCCAATGTGAAGTCTAGCTCATAGCCATTGGCGCCTATATTTTTGACGTTAAAACTTTACACAACATTCAGGTTTGACTTATAGCAGGGATATCATATGCGCCAAAGGTATAAAGTTCCCTTCAGCTCCCACAGGATGCAACTGTCGTGGTTCATGTCTTGATCCAAGAGTTTGTTCTTGCGCTAAACTCAATGGTTCTGAATTTCCTTATGTTCATAAAGATGGTGGAAGGTGAGTGCAGTATTTCAATCCTTTGGAAGAGTATGTCAGTTTAAATTATAGATGAATTTCATTTACCTGGGTTTCTAGCATTGACTAGTGATCGACTAGTGCTGCTAATCTGACATATTTACCTGCACGCGAATTGGTTGCTGTCAAGGTATGAATGTCTAGAGCCTACATGCTTCATGCTTTATTCTTGATGGTATTTGCATTTTGATATCCTTCGGGGTGGCCCAATGGTTTGGGCTTGGGACTTCTATGTCAGAGGTCTCAAGTTTGAAATCCTTGCCAACGAAAGCAAGAGGTTTGCCTTCTAAGTCGAGCTTGTTGTATCAAGCTTGCCTAGTACGGGTTACGTCTCCTATGTGGTTTGTGAGCTATTGCATAGGAGCGGGAGTTTTACCCTATGCGCACCCAAAGGATAGCGTTTGTGAGTTTCCCTTGTTATAAAAAAAAAGTCATCTCTTTCACATATTTCTCCTTTTTTTCTGCTTTTTGTCTATTCTTAATTTTGATAAGAATATATATTTTCAGTTCGCTTGGGATTTCTAGGGAATTTAGCTAGGGTACCTCATTTAGCTGCTCCGTTTCCCATTTCTGTTGGAAATCCTCAGTTGACTAACTTAGAGGGAAAAGTTTATAACTCACTGTTCTCTCATGATACTTTTATTTTTTTGTGGGCTGAAGGTTATACAGACCATTAGTATGGTTCTATAAGCCTTGAAGCTTGGTGCAAAACATGTTAACCGCTTTGCGGAAGCCTCGTTTGGCAGTGCAGTCACCAAGATTCCAAGGCGTATGTACCATCGTCAGTGGGTGTTATCCTTAAGAGCCATGTCACTAAACAAGTATTTCATTTTACTTTTTGACTTAATAGATTATTTCTGATCTCTAGAACAAAGAAGTGTTTATGGTCCTGGCTTACTATTAAGGTATTTCATGGTATCTGCCATTAAATATTTCTATTAAATAGAACAAAGAATTTCCCTTTTATATGTATTTCCTTTATCTCATACCTGTTTGGTTTGTCGTAACTCTTATAAGTTAAAACTGTGAGTCAATTTCTTGCTTATTCGTTCAGTATTGTTATATGACATATCATAATGCGATGATAGTATTGTAGTTTAATTTGTGACAAGTGCTGAGTTTGCTTTGTCTGGTACTTTACAGCAAAAGCTGAGGGCCTATTAGTAATCCCTCCATTTTAAAATAAGTACATTGTTGAGGCATTTTTCATAGTTCAAATTACTTAATTGTTCGATCTTCAAGAATAACTTAGAATTTTCTTCCATTTTTACGCTTCATTTGGATTTCCTATGTGATAAGTTCAAGAAACTTTAATTGCTTTGAGTTTTTAAATTTGGCTCTATCTAAATTCTTTTTAATGTTTAACCTCCAAAATTTTGATTTCACTTGAAAAAAGTTGAGTCATTTTAAGAGTCGCATATCGGATTTTCTGTTAGAAATTAATTGAAAAATTAGTTAGTATTGAGGGTAGTTATCATGATCAATGTTTAGTCATTCTTAGGAGTAATTTAGCAATAATTAAAAAAATAAAAATAGAAAGTAATGTCTAATTAATGCCTTAACTTTCTTTTATTAAAGGGTGCGCAATACCCCAACAATTCACTTATTTTGGAATGGAGTGTACTAGTTGCAGTTGCCTCGCAGTGGAATTCTTTCAACATGCCTTATATTTTCGGTATATTTTTCTTTGTAGACTTATTGAGCCAAAGGCTGTTGTTTTTGAATGTGGTCCGAATTGTGGATGTGGACCTGCCTGTGTCAACCGCACTTCTCAGAAAGGATTGAAATATCACCTTGAGGTTCTTTCACTTGTCCATTAGCCAGGTTACAGATTCGTCTATACAGGAGTGCTGCATATTCATTTCTGTGGCTGTTTCTTTGTCAATGGGAGCAGGTTTTTCGTACTCCAAACAAGGGCTGGGGTGTGAGATCATGGGATTATATTCCTTCTGGTGCAACCATCTGTGAATACATTGGTTTTTTGAAGAAGACAGATCAGATTGATCCTGCAGCAGATAACAACTATGTTTTTGACATTGATTGCTTGCAAACAATGAAAGGTCTCGATGGGAGGGAGGCAAGTGTTCACATTTTTGGTTGCTCACATTTCCTTTTTCTGTTATCTTATGTCATAGACATTTCTTCTAGGATTAGCCGAAGGGCGTGATTCCAAAATACTATACTCCCTGGACTTAATATTAAATTTAGCCGCATAGAAATCATCCAACTTTTGCGCTCTCTGATAGTTTTGGCTGTTGCTGTTTTCGCAGGATCTGGCATCATGACAATAGCACTGTTTTTCCATTTGGGCTTTGGTCTTTGGTCTTTTTGTTTGGTTTTGTTGTCTTATCCACTTCATTTTTACGTTCTTCTGCAGAGACGGTTGGGGGAGGTTTCTTTGCCAGGACACTGGCAGAAGGATGTTGAGAAGACGTCAGATGGAGGGCCAGAATATTGCATTGATGCAGTTTCTGTTGGCAATGTTGCGAGGTTTATTAATCATAGTTGTCAACCTAATTTATTTGTTCAATGTGTGTTAAGCACCCATCACGACATTGGTTTGGCAAGAGTGGTGCTAATGGCAGCTGACAACATACCACCTCTGCAGGTTTCTGCTAAATCTTACTCCTGGTGTGTTCAATTAACTTGATAAAATTTATTCTGGGAACATAATGGAAAGTGGTACTGTAATAAGAAGATTTGGATCAAGAATCATGGGAAATGTAAAAGATTGACTAAAGGGTTACATGGGAGTGATTTTTTGGATAAGAACAACCGCAACATACATACCTAGTAAAATTCCACAAGTGGGGTTTTGGGAGGGTAAAATGTACGCAGACTATACCACTACCTCATAGAGATAGAGAGGTTTCCGAAATATCCTCATCTCAAAAATCATACCTAAAAGCAAAAAATACTAGATATGAAACCAAACGACTAGAAAAATTGCTTCTTACTAAAAGAAGAGGAGAAGACATCTGTTCGCCTGGTTTAGTAGGTGTTTCCCATTTCAGTTCTTTTTTGAGGTGTTATGTTCCTATTTGCTAGTATTTGGGCTGCAGTCAGGTTTGATCGTATGATTTTGATTTTGATTTAGCCCGACCCTAATTACTTGGAGAGGCTGGGTAAGAACGAACAGCCGAGGGAAATTTATTCCTTATTAAGTAGTACGACCAGCGTTCATATTAAATTGCTCATTGGTTTGCTTCTGGTTTACCTATAGGAACTCACATATGATTACGGCTATGTCCTGGATAGTGTTATGGATCGTGAGGGGAAAGTCAAACAAATGGCTTGCTACTGTGGAGCTGCTGATTGTCGTAAACGCTTGTTTTAATGGGATGTGTAACCATTCTTTAAGTTATCTTCAGCATACATTACATATTTTTTGTGTTTCTCTATGATGATTTCTCATCATCTGTAATTCTGCGTAGCAGTTACCAACGTTGATAAAGCACTTCAGGTGTTATATATTCTATTCCCCAATGAGAAAGAGTTCATTTGATTTCACATTGATTGTGAATGTGCGTGCTTTTGTTAAATATATATTACAAGGATCCTGTGACTCAAGTTAGCAAAATAATATCAACTGTCACTAAAGATATTTTGAGTTTGTTTTGGGATTGCACACATGAACCTGTTTAGTGCCAAAGATGTGGCATCATTTTAGTGTTCATAGTGGTGAAATCTCAACTAATTAGTCTTTGTACATAGGTAATGAAGGTCAATATTCGTTGCGCCTGATCAATGCGCTGATAGTTATGTATTAAGATTAAGTAATGATGGTTAGAAACTGCATTAAGACTGGTTCTTCTCATTCACCTCTTCATGTTGTATTAGCGTACACAGGTAGGAAGATATGGCACAACACAGTTATTTCTTTCAAAATGAATTGTCACGTCAGATGTTGCAGTCGCTTTTATTTATCATAATTGCGCTAGTTCTGTGACTTCTGCGGCACCTTCCCGTCTAGTTCTGTAACTTGAATTCCTCTTTCCTGACAAACAATGCTGAGGGAACGGAAATGACCTTCTCTGAGGGTGGTCAGGTGATTCCTGAAGAATAAAGGAAGTTCATATGGAAATTCCGTAGTTGGAGACGTATAGGCGGTCCGTAGGCTGCTGCTTCTCCTTTTTCAAACTCGTCTTCCTCTTATGGGTTAAAAAAGAAAGAGCGACGAAAAGAAGGATTTGCAATCTAAACCAACGTAGGCAGAGCCAAATTCAAGGTTCATCGATACCTCTTGGGATATATATGTTTAGAATAATTTTTTATTTATATATAATAGATGTTGAATTAATTCGTGTGTCTATTTTTTATCTTTTTTGAAAATTTTTTTGACTCTGGCACTAAATGAATAATTGATTCATCATCTGGTTCTTGGCTGTGAGTTGTTCTAGATTAGACTGGAGCTGTTTGGGGAATGTAGAGTTTGGTGTGGCTTCGCGAAGAAGTTGATGTATGGAGGCCCCATTCCCTTTTCGGCAGTATCGTCGTCCGAAGACGTTGTCCACGCGCACTATGAAATTATAATAGTGAGTGAGGTGATTCTCTCCCCAGTATCAGTATCTAGTTCCAGCAGGCATCTCTAGTCTGCTCTCCATCTTATTCTTCAAACATAGAGAATAGATAATACGCAGGCAACCAACTTCAATTGAATTTTCTAAAAAAAATCATTCTCCCTTCTCAAGATTCTAAAAAGACAAATTAAGGCTAATATAAACTTTTCAATTCAAGTATGTTATACACACCTTATGTATTTGACTGTGAAAAAAGTATCACGATGACACAACGTGGTGTGATATAAAGTGCCTAAAATGGACAAAGCCTAAGTGAGATTTAATGTCAACTATAGATAGCCAACAATGGATTCTGCCTTTTTATTTGACTCATTTATTTCAATAATATAGTATATAACATTAACTATGAATTTTAGAACAAGTTTTACTCTTATTGAAATAACTATTTTTTTAGCTGAAATAGTTAAAAAAAGAATGCTTCATTTCTCTCTCTTCCATTAATTTTTATAACATTTCTTTTTTTTTTTTATCAATTTTTTCTCTTCTTCCATTAATTTCCATAATATTTCTCTTTCTTTCATCAATTTTTACTATTTTTTAATCAACTTCTACCATTTTCTGCAACTTTTTTTCTCTTCTAGTAAATTTTTATTGGATTCAACCTCCAACACGAAATCATTTATGTGTTAAATTTGTATTATATGAATAAATATATAATGACTTATAACACAATTTTGATATATTAACATATAAATTAATTTAAAAAGTTCTTTGAATGGATGAAATTCGAGTATAATATTTTTTAACATTATTAATTTAAAAAATATATAAACGACAATGTACATTTTGAATTCAATATATTAAACATATTATATGCACGTTTCAATGCAAGCGTGCAATACATTTTTATTATAATAATATATTTTAGCACCATTAATAAGAGAAATATAAAACATAATTATAATACATTTGAATTCAACATATTATACATATTATTGGCATGTTTCAATGCATGTAAACAATATATAACTAATTCCTTTCTCAAAAATAAATGTTTCATAAGTATTATGCGTCAATTTTAATATTTCAATACTATTTAACTTAACTTATATTATAAAAAAGGTATTATATTTGTTAGAACAAAAATAGTCGAATGTACAAAAATTGATAATATTAAATTAAAATTGTATTACAAATATCGTTCATATGTCATACAATTTTGATACAAATGTAATATAATTTTTCAGAGTTTCATCTCCTTTTCTTCAATGAATAGCCACCATCAGATCAACATTGGATTCCAATAGCTCCAACCAATCAAAAATAAGTCATCACACAATTCACCCAAGCACAAAAAACCATCAAACTCTTTTTTTTCAATTTCTTTGTTGCATTCATCTCCACCTTCACTGTACACCACAAGTTTGAAATCAGAGAAAAAAATACTCATAAGAATCATGAACAACTGTAGAAATAAAAAATAATTAAAAAAATCACAAATTTTGTTAAAAATTATGTCACTAGAAAGAAAAATACGAGTTGAAGAAGAAGTAAATAAAATTTTTGACAATTCGAGAGAATACCTTCATTGAACGAAAGGAACAATTCGAGAGAATACCTTCAAAAAGGAACAAATGATTTTCTTTTGCTTAAACGAAAGGGTTCCTTTGGCTATTAAATAAATAATATGTCATGAACTATAATAAATTATAAATAGCATTATAAACTAAAGTTACAATAATAAAATATATGTAAAAAATCCTTTTTATTTTCATATTTTGCTAATACAAATTTTTTTTTCCTCCAAAACCACCTTATATAACCTCCATGTAAAGTAAAATTCCAAATTTTTTTTCAAAATTTTTATTTAATATAAAATTATATTTATTCCAAATAATATAAATTATAAGCAAATATACTATACATATTTAATGGATAAATTGAATAAAGTGAAATCAATGATAAAATGATTTTAGATCATAAATATTATATTTTTTTAAATTCAACTGAAATAATATACTTGTCAATAAAATGTTTTTAGATGTTATATTACATTAAAAAGTAATTAATAATATTAATAATTTAATTAATGATCTTATATAATATAAATAATATTAATATTCATTCTAGGTTACATATTCAAAACAGCATTTTTAAAAACTGTAAAAAAGAAACTTACTTAAAATAAAAATGATATACTTGTCAATAATATATTTTTAGATGTTATAATACATTAGAAAATAATCGATGGACTCATATGTTGAAAATAGTGTTAAAATAATTTAAAAGTGAAAAAGAGATTACAGAAAAATTTAGTGTAGTTGGATAGTCTGCTCTCTTTTCTACCATCCAAATATAAAGAATATTAAGTAACAGAGAGTGTGGTTGGAATGATGTTGCGGAAAAAATTTAAAATTCTTTTAGTCAACACCACTTAAACTCTATAACATTAATTTGTTTTACACTTAATGTGATTGTATATATATAACTTATTGTAGATATATGACTTACCACACAAATATATATAACTTAGTTTAGATTAAAAATTTAAAATTATTTTAATCAACAACACTTATAATGTATGACCTTATTATTCATCTTATACGTGATTTATCAGCATTCAAAAATTCTTATATAGAATTTATTTCAAATAAAAATTTAAAATTATTTAATTGAAACAATTTAAAAGAATAATTTTTTCATGAATAAATATTGGGCTAGTGGGACATATAAAGTTTTTTCACGAGTATATTCACTGCGAGTCTGATTGAGTTGTGTGCTTGTATCTCCTTTTAACATTTTTTCATTTTAATTTATTTATCTTATTTTTTTGGATTACCTTTAATATTTTTTTCATTTTAAATTATATGTCTTACTTTTTTTAAAAAAAGAGTTGTTATATATAAAAGATTATATTAAAATATTATAAATTACATTAATTAATAATTTAAAATAATTGATTATATATTTAAAAGTTACTTAAAAGGAATATAATATATAAAAATTTTGATTGACTCTCAAAATTTTAGCAATGTCATATAAATTGTGGCAAGAGGAATAACATATAATTTTTTCAAAATAATATAAATATCATTCACTTTTCTCTAATATAATCTAATTGGATTTTGATCAACATAAATAAATTTTCCTCGTTCAAAGTACATTTTGAAGACGCCATAAATATTTCTTCGGTGGAATTCAAATCTGTATTACAAAATTAAGCATTTTTCCTAAAGATTCAATGCTTCATTATTCAAAATCACCGAAGTAAACTATAATATTATTTATTTTATCGTATGAATAACTACATACACGTTTGTAGATTGACATTTTTTTGTGTGCTGAAATATAAAAGAATTGGGTCATCCACAATACACTTTATTGTTGTTATATGAATTATTGCTATTGGTCATTATTAAAGTTAAAATGCTTTAGAGTTCATACATCAAGGATTTATCATCAATAGTGAAAAAGAAATGCAATGTCAACCTATCAGGGGATGGTTTCGTAAGATGAATAAATATAATGCTAAATATAGTGTATTAAGAATATTTGTATTTGTTATATTTACATAATTATGAAGAGATATTTTGCATGTATTACTTGATTTGGTGTATTAAAAATAGCAAAGTTTGTATTTTTTTAAAAATATTTATTTACAAATTTACCTCTACAAATATAATAGAAAATATCTTAAAAAAAATTTTTTTGAGGGACAATTGGATCTTTAACTACGTTAATACATATATTAAGAGGATGTTTAGATTAACTTAAAAGCTGGTCAAATCTGTTTTTAAATTCTTTTTAGCTTTTGGAAGTGTTTGAAAAATCGTAAACTAACTTAAAATAAATTAAAAATAACTTAAAACAAGTCAAAAGTTAGAAGTCGGTCTCCCCCAATTTTTTTCTTCTTTTTCTTGCTCTTTCTTTTTTTTTCTAAATTATATTTCTTCTTTTTATAAATTATTTATGGTAAAGAACAAATATAACTATTACTTATTACAAATATAATTAAAAAAAAGCACAATACATAAATTGAACCCTTAACTTAGAACGAAATTTTAAGTTGAATCTTAAACTTTCAAAGTGCTTAAATAGGCGCTCCAACTTGTTTGTTTTTTATCAAACAAATACAAGGCGCTGACATGGCAAAGCATGTGTGTTACAAGCAAAAGGGAACGCGTGAGTGCTATTTTTTAAAAGATTTCAACAGTACAAAAGGCTTGAATTATCATTTTTACCCCTACTACACCTTTTATATATAAACTATTATTTTTCAAATTAAAATACATTTTTTTCTTCTTTCTAGTACTAATCTTCAAAAAATAATTTTCTAGTTTTTTTTTCTCTTTTGGGAGGTGGGAGGATAAAGGTCGAGGTTAGGGGTGGGGGATGGATAACGCTCAAGATGGAATAAAAAATTAAAATTTTTAAAATTTAAATTTTTGTAAAATTAAAATTTTTAATATTTGAATTTTTTGTAAATTATATTTTAATTTTTTATTTTTTTATATGGGGTGT
>JAOTQJ010000049.1:28179750-28201665 GCA_025642045.1 Solanum sejunctum | reverse complement strand
ATCTGAGGGTGGGGGGTGGGGAGGGGGGCTTGGGGGATGAGGGTCCGAGGTAGAGTAAAAAATTTTAAACTTTCAATGTTTGAATTTTTTTATTTTTTTGGGGGGGCTGGGACTGGGGTGGGAGAGGCTGGGGAATGGGGTTCGAGGTGGAGTAAAATATTTAAATTTTAAAAATTTATTTTTTTGTAAAAATAAATTTATTTTGATCAATCACGATTTTTTTTTACTTTTTTAACTATAAATAAGTGGAATAGTGTCAGATGATGTGACATTTTTTTATTTTAAAAAATATAAATAGGTGGAATAATTTTATGATGTAGCGTAGTGGGATCAGACATAAAATTCATGTCATAGAGAGTGTATCTCACGCACATGATTTGCTGCACAACTGTGCTTACTTGATAAAAATGAGCAAATTGGAGTGCTTATTTGTGCACTTTGAAAGTTTGAATTCCAACTTAAAATTTCTCTCCAAGTTAAGGGGCCAATTAATGTATTGTGCCTTAAAAAAAACTCCAATATGTCATGTATTTTATTAAAATTATATATTTTAAATATTAAAAATAACTTAGACATATAAATTAGCTTATATAATCAATTTATATTGAAGATGAATTGAAATAAATTAATTCTAATTTTATCTAATTTAGAAACAAAAATTTAGAGTAATAATTAATATTTTATAATATGTAACAGTTTAAGGGTATTTCAGACACTTTGATTAAAAAAAGTGCTTAATAACCCTTTGATACCAAACACATTAATATTTTTTTTTCAGTTTAAACACTTTTATCCAAAAAACGTAACTGCATATTTTTAAATTTTTTTTAAAAGTTATTTTTTTCATCTAATCCAAACAGGCTCTAAATCCCCTTACATCCTTCACCAATACCTACAAATCTACAACATTAGTAATATACATTTTAATATACAATAAAAGATATAATCAATAAACAACATAAAAAAATATACCAATCAAGATATTATTAATACATCAAATTAACATATGTACACTTTTTACTAATACACTCAACAAAATAATCCCAATGTCCAAAACTTAACACAAAGTTACCTGTAAATTGTAGTAGTAACACTTAAAAGAGTATAGTTTTTTAAGAAAAAAATATTAAATGTTATTATTTCACCCCAATGGTAATTTGGAGCAATACTAACTAAACATTGGGAATGCTAGTTAGGACTACTTTTGCCCCGATATAAATGAAGACAGGCGGGCATATATTTTGGAGGCGCTAAAACCCGAAAACATTAAGCAGAACTCCCTTTGTGTACTCTCTTTCTCTCTGGAATTTCATGTCCATCTTGCCCTCCCATAGCGACAATCATACAGCTTCCTCTTCTTCTTCATCTCCAAACCCTAATTCCAATCATGGATCCAAACAGCAGCAGCAACCCTCTCGCCCTTCCCCATGCTCAGGTTTCCATCCCCTCTACCCTAATTCAGTCATCTATTTTCCTTTTCGTTTCTCTGTTTTTCACCGGTATTATGTCATTTTCTGCTTCTCTCAGGAAACATGGTTACCGCTGCATATGATTCTGGTGGATCCTCCAAAAAGGTAAAACACTGCATTTTGTAAGTTGTAACTTCTCTTCTCTTAATAAACCAATTACCTCTCACCAAAATATTGCGGGTGAACAACTCCACTAGCAGTCGAGATGCCTTGACACCACGCCATAACAGTGATAAAATCTCACTGCAGGAACAAGGAAAATCAGTTAGGACAAATGATCCTTCCAGTGGAAGAGACTCCAACAATCCTCAAGGAGTTGTTACCCGCTCAGCTCCAAGAAGAACGCAGATGGTCAGTGGTAACCACTTGCTGAATTTTCAGTATGATCCCATTTCTCGTCCAAAATCTAGCTTGCCTCCTCCAAGGAGATACGTGAAGAGAAAACCTTACAACAAAGATCTCTTCCTTCAAGCAAATTACAAGTTTGTTCTGTTGGATTCAGGCAATTACACGCCTGAGTCAATCGATCCAGACAAAATGTTACAATGGGAGGATATTGTTTGTGTGAGATATTCCACTCCATTTCATGTGCAATGCCCCATATGCTTAGAGGATCCTCTGTGTCCTCAGATAACTTCGTGTGGTCATATATTTTGTTTTCCCTGTGTTATGCAATATTTTATGATCTCCGAAGAACATGATCATAAAGATGATTTCAAGAAGAAATGCCCCTTGTGCTTTATGATGATATCTTCAAAGGATTTGTACACCATTCAAATTGAGTATGTGAAGCAACATCTTGTCGGTGATGTCATTGAATTTTTCCTCTTAACGCGTCACAAGGATTCGTTTACTTTGTCTTTGAAAAATAATGATGGCATTGCTGGTGGAGAGGATGTTCAAAAATCATTTTCTAAGTTCACAATTACGTCAGATGTTGACCTTTCTGTACGAGAGGCCATGTCTGATCTTGATAGTTGGTTAGCTAGAGCAGATTCAGGTTTAGTTGATGACTTGGAGAAACTTCCCTTTGTCTGTGCTGCAATGGAACAATTGGAGCAGCGGAAGAAGTACTGGAATAGGCAACATATTGCTGTCCAAAACAGCAAATCTGATAAAGACAATTGTTTGGACAAGTGCTCTTATAGTTCTCAGTCAACAGAAAGCGTCCAGGTCCATTCTGCCGGTCAATCTACTCCTGCAATGCAATCCAGTCATCCAACTGATAAGCCAGTATTGCAAAAGAAGTCAACTCTCAGTAAGGTATTGAGGGACTCTCAGCTTATTACAGCTGCTGATTTTGAATCTGTAGAAGAACGTGTTGGATCTTCATACAATAACAAGAGCCTACAGAGAGACACTAGTGCCATTACGGACAGAGAAGAGATCAATTCCTACAGTTTTTACCAGGTGAATTCATATGAAGATGTTGTTTTTCCTACCAAGTATCTGTTATTACATTTAGATGTATGTGTACCACTAAGAATATGGACATTGGACCCCCCCGCGCGAATGACCAGGACTGGACCTGGTATGACAACATAACATGGTAGCCTGTATTGAGTAACAAAAAGTAGGGACGGGTCTAGCTCTGATGGCTCAAAGTAAATGGACCTTTAGCTTAACTCATACTAGAAGTTAGCGCATGAGGTGATTAGACCTTATATGATGACAAGGTGATTAGACCTTATACCTTCGTTAACTAATGATCTCTTCTGCTTTTTTTTTTCCTCAATGATTATAACTATTTTCTTATAATGATGGTGCCATGTCCAGCTTGACGTGCAATATTTTTACCAGGGTGCTTCCAAGCACATGTACTTGATAAGCCCACCAAGGAGGTCCAGCTTGGTGTGCACTCTTTTACCGGGTACCTGCTAAGTACAAGTCCTAGGTAACCATGCCCAGTGTTTTCAAGCATTTAGTTCGTTACTGGTAGTTGGGATGACCAGGAGCAAGTTTCAGGCTTTATTGTATTTTTATTCTTTTGAATTCACCCTCTCATGAAAATGTTCTTCACGGGGGTTTTAGCTGCTGAGCAAAAACTATTCATGAATATTAGATTATTCCCTTACTTAAATACGTCAGGCAAATTGGGGTAAAACCATTTTCCACAAAGAAAGTCCTCTTCTTAATTTTGTGTGCTATTAGGTTTTTGATATATCAACACAGGTAGTTGATAGAATTGTATATTGTAGCAACTCGTAATGGGAGTTCATTTAGAGAAAGGGAAGCCCATGTACGCAAGATGTACTATTAAAAGATATCGTTTTTCCATGAAGGTCATCTGATTTTTCATAGGAACTTGAATGTTTTGACTGCTTCAAAAAGAGACTGAAAAGAGCGACAATCTTTCCTTTCGTGAAATGTATTATTAACACCTTCAAATGCCCTCTTGCTCCTCTCCTTCATGGTCCACTTGATTGTGTGGGGGTCATTTCTCATGCCTTGTTCTGCTAGTGCCTGCTTCTTCCCTTCAGCTTCGTGGCAACTCCTTAATGCGTCCTAGCATAGCAGAGTTTGCGTCAAACTAAGCATAAAATTTGACAGCTTTGCAACCTCAATTTCCCTTGTCAAACTCGAACTAAGCATAGTTTTGATGGCTTTAGTGCCCCCAATCTCTCTTCTCAACAATATCACATGTTGGGAGCTGTCTTACAACTGTTTATCATGTTGCCTCTCCATGCATTTAGTCAATATCCTTCACTTTGTTCTGTGAGATATGTAATGCGCAGCTTTATGCAAGTTTTATAGTGCCTGGTTATTTCAGGCAGTTGATGGTCAGCACCTTATCCTCCATCCGCTGAACATGAAGTGCCTTCTGCATTACTATGGTGGCTATGATAGTCTTCCTAACAGGTTTGAAAGATAATTACATTCTTACAGTAAGTTATGCTATTCTTTTCCAGTGAAAGGTGGCAAAGGGGTCTCTGTTATGTTGATGTCAGAGAAACTGAAACTTGAGGACCCATTGAACTCAATGTTGATACATTTAGCTTGTTCTACACTTTACTTTCATTTGTAACGCGACAACTATTAAATTGAACAAATATGTTGTGCGTGTGGATTAAGTTATTCCTTTTGTTCCCAGTTGTTTGATAGAAGTTGCAATTTGCCCCCTATTCTTCTGCGATTCTATGCTGTCCTTGATAGATGTCTTCTGTTTCATATGGTCCTTGGTGAGATTAGCTACAAAAATATAGCTTTATTTTGAGCACATGTGACCTCATTGGACAAAGTTTGGAGTTATAATGTGGAAAAAGAAAAAAAAAACCCTTCTTTTATATATAATAGCAAATTAACTAACAGATTAAATCCCAACTCTCACTTTTCATCAGAGAAAAACTATTTTTTTCTGCGGGGAGATGAATCAGAGAAAAAGCTAGTTCAGAAAGGGAATTTGAAAGGGTTGCTCTGTGTAGGTAGAGGTTTGACTATCTCGGTAGGTAAGAAAGGGAGAATGTTGTATCTGAATCATAGAGAGAAAAATGGTGACAACAAGTTCTGGGGAGGGACAGAGATAGTGAATAGGGACTGGGAAAGGAAGACAAGCTTTTATATTTATACATATATAGAAGTGTTAGTAAGAATTGGTATCAACATGCTTGCTTAATGCCATTTTCTTAGTTTTCAAGGATAGATTCGTCATTGGTTTTATTTCTTTGTCTTTGTAAAAGGGTAAAAGGCTTTAAACCTGAAGCCCATCACATGCCACGCCTGCTTCCATTGGCCAATTCTTTTATTTGCCTCTTGCCTTTCTGCTTTTCCAATGCCAACACACATGCTCTCTCTCTCTCTCTCTCTCTCTCTCTCTCGAACTGCAGATAAAAATTCGTGTTGGAAAACATGAGAAATATTTAAATGGGGCTCAGACAGCAACATTTTGATTATATTTGATTTCTACATCAATCAGGACCCATAAATTTATAATTTCATGATTTTCTTCCATGCATTGCTGTAATTTTGATCCAAATTATGTAAAAGGGGAAATTGCATATATATACAAAAAAAAGTAAAAGTTTTACAACAAATAGCCCATGTTTTATTTACATAAAAAATAGCCCAAAATCAGCGAAACTATACATGACTATACAATGTAGTTTGTGAAAAGTTATAGAAAGTATACACTACTATATAATGTATATTACTTATACATGAGCTGTACACTAAAAATACATTATAATACACAAATATACACCGACTATACATGCCAATACAACGAGGGTTATTTTGTTTTTTTAATAATTTTTTGAGTGTCTCTCGGTGTAATTTGCTCTATGTAAAAGGTATTCCAATTCACGTGTTGGGCCCATGCGCAGCACGGGCATTAGACATCTAGTAGTGTATAGAGGACTTTGCATAGGGCTAGGGTGGGCATGGGGTCTCGGAGGGTGATAAAGTGTGAACTATAAGGGGAACTGAAGGGAGAACTTCAGCAATGGAGGAATGTTCCAAAAATAACTTCCAGTAAGCAGGTCGCTTCAGGCACTCCCAAAAGAAAAGAGAGAATTTTAGCCGCTGTGCGAGCAATACTCTAACAAGAAGAGCCTAACCAGGCCCCTTGAGACAACAGCCCATACCATAAGGTAGCTCTGCAGAGCCAAAATGAAAGGCCTTCATCCATCGTAGATTAGCAGGCATGGACGGAGGCTCATTTTTCCTTTCTTTTACTGGTTAATTATTTTGCTCCCAACTTTATCCGTAATATTCCCCATATCTTTCCTGTCCAATTTCACCCTAGGCCATAGTCAATTTTGGGTTCATTTGGTGAAAGATGAACTGGTTATAAAGTTAGCACAACCAGGAAACTGGTGAAGCCATATTGCAACTTAGGTCAAACATTTGTTGAAAGATGAATGTTACCACATGTGCTTTTTGTAGTTAGAACAGTGAGATCTGTGTTAATGCTCCTCCAGCCCTTTAAAAGAGTTACCTTTTGTTATATGCATTTTCTGAGGGCCCCTTTTCCAAAATATGCAGTGGGTTTATTAGTAAGCCAATTTTTACATTAGGTACATAAAAAGGAAAAAGGGCTTACACATGACATGAAAGTGGAAGGTTCCCCACCCCTTAAATTTCCAGCTTAAATCTCATTTCAATCCCCTCTCCCTTCTCTGGCCTATTTAACAGAAGGTAGCTAGCTTCATTTTCAGTTCTTGAACTGGGATTCAACTGTAGTTGTGTAGGGAAGTGTCAAATGATTTGGGCATATTCAGAGGAGCTGTAGGTGCTGTGGTAAATAGACCAGAAGGGGTTGGGGATGGTGATTTCCCTTGGCTTTCAAAGTCCATAGGAAGGATGAGTTTGCTATGACAAAGGGGAATGATGGAGTCCGTTGAACTTTTTTGGATTTAGTTAGCTCCCTTTCCCGAGCTTACTAATTCTTTGCATCCACTTGATGCCTGTTAATGATGATTGTTACTACATCAATAAAAGAAGACAAAAGGGCAAGGATGGATAGGTGCTAGTTAGAAGAGGCACAAAGTTGCCGCTTGCGGTGACAGGTTTCTATTTTGGGTGGGGTGGAGTTTGTGAACTGTGCTGTGAGCTGAGAGAGGGAATTGGTCTACTGGGAGGGACAGAGGCTAAACAGTGATAAATACCATGCTTACCTGAAAATAACATTGTACCTGTTGATGTGACTATGTTTTGACCATATGCCTTTTATTATTCCGGAACAACTTATTAGAGAAAATCTTGGATACAGAATCAGTGGAAAGATTTTACAAATGGAGTCTGTGACGCAATCGGAGGCCATGAGAAGGCGCTACCGCTTCCTAAGTCATTTTTCTTTGACAACAACATTTCAGGTACTTGCTGTGATGCTTATTCCTGGAAGTGTGTTGACTTCACTTCATTAATTTTTTAATCAATCTAGTTATTTTCACTTGTAATTTCCAGCTTTGCGAAATTGATCTCAGCAAGATAATGCCCATGGATGCACTTTCTCCATTTATGGAGGAAATCAGAAGTAGGGAAAAACAAAGGAAGTGGCTAGCTAGGAAGGTTTGTAGCCCATGCTTTTATCAGAATACAGTTGATTTTTCTGTTCTTGTGCAATTCAATGTTTGGCATCATGAGTTTATGCCAACAGCAGAAATTGCTTAAAGCTTCAAGTGCAGGATATAAATAAGATCTGCTGAATATCCATGAAGGAACCTTTTTAGAGAGGATGTGTAGGACTCTACTTACTTTTTTGGCTTAATACACAAACAATCCCATGAACTAACCAGTAAATTTCATTTAAACATTCAAACTAAGACTTGTTCCAATTGAGCACCTGAACATGCAAGTTCAAATTTTGGGATTCTTTTTTCTGCCTGCTCTCAAATGTACATAAATAAGTTAATCATTTAAAATATATCACCTTCTTTATATATACGCTTTAGGCTCATTAATCTTTAAAATATCAAGATTTGTTCTAATTGAGGTTGATGTGTATAAATAACGGAGATACATATTTATTGTGGTTAACTTAATTGCTTAATAGATGTTTGAGAATACACATAAAAGTTTTTTCTAAATTTGAATCAGAAGTGCCCAATAGGAATACTTTATCATGCTTTCAGGTGCTCAACTAGAACAAGTCGTAGTTCGAGTGTCTAAACAAAATTTACCGGTAAGTTTAAGGGGCTTTGTATGTATTAAGTCTTCTTTTTTGGATAAGCATAAGGTTTAGTCCAACTTGCGCTCACCTTTGACTAACTCTAGAGGGCATTTGCTCTGCTGCCTCCCACCAACACATGTACCACGTAATTTTGCCCATCAAGGCTTGGACAAATATAGAGAAATCATCTAGTAATTTTGTCTCCCTCTTAAGAGTCTGCTTCATTTTCAAAACTGGCAGTTGTTCTTCACTGATCATTCTCTTTATAAAGATTCTGGTAGTACTTTAGGATATCCCGCTTGATTAATTCTTTACCATCTTTCACTTTCTATTTTGAGCTTGTCAATTGAGTAGAATCTCCTATGTGAGTTGGAAGTATTTTGTATTTTCGTCCCCTCTTCTTAACCATAAACTTCTTGATTTTGTCACCATGAGGTTTCTTCAGCTTTAGCGATCTCTCCAACTCCATTCAGATTCAGGAACCTTGAGTTGGGATTCTGTTTTCTTTTGCCTGTTCTAAAGCTGAAAGTTCATCTAGAGCCTTGCTTCTACTTGTTTCTAGCTTGTCATTTACTTCTCTGTTCAAGTTGTAGTTGTCCTTTTTCAAGTTCCTGAACTTCTCCGTTCTAACTGAGTACAAAGTCTGGACTGCCACCCGTTGTGTAATTCTTCCATCACTTCCTCACCATATCAGTGAACCCCACTTGTTGAAGCCACATGCTTTCAAACTTGAAGTAAGATGGTGTTGAGTCCCATGTCCACCTTCTAGCAGAAGAGCTTTGTGGTCTGAAAGTTGAAATGACTCCTGGCAGTGTCAACTGCTTGATAGCTTTGAAGCTTTATTCCACTGTAATAGATAGGGAACCTATCAATTCTCGAGTCTTGCAGAGTGTCCTCCCCTCTTGACAACGTGTATTGTGCTCCTCTCAAAGGCAAATCCGTTAACCTTCAAGCGTTTCAGAGAAGCTCCTTATACCCTTGGTCCCTCTGGTTACTAGAGCCTCTCATTCTCATGATATACAAAGTTGACAGTGCACACAATTTGAAAAGAAACTTTATTTAGATGATTCCTTTTATTGAGGAATTCTTCAAAGTGGAAAATTTTCTTTTTTCCAGGAACGGCGTGAACAAGTTAAAGCTGAAGCCTTTGCCATGCACTTAGAGCCTTTGCCTTTTAGCTTTTCAGGACCTTCTTTCACAGAAGAACCTACTTTCACTAGTGATGACTTTGAAGGTGCGTCAAAAATTGCTATTTTATGTAAGAAGTCTTATGTTCTCATCTTACATGGTTTGGAATTTTAACCGTCCTGGAGTACATAAAATAATTTAATAAAATAAAATAAAGAGAGAAATGTTAGTCTCAAGTGTATAAATAAGCCGAAAAGGTGAATGGAGGGGTATTTTTAGCAAAATAGGTGGATGGAGGATATTTTTTGGACTTCTCCTATAGTTCGCTCAGGGTATTTTTGGCCCTTTTTCATTAATAGTCATTGGTATTGCGTTACATGGGTGTAAAGCAAATTATTGTTTAAGTTATCACATTACGAACATCAAATGATGTCAAATTACTAAGCAATATCAAGATGCCTACTTAAAAAGCACAAGAGAGAAAAATCTCGATAAATACTAAGATTATACTTGATAAGTGAATATATCAGAACATTTTTATATCATCATACTGAAAAAGTTAACGGAATGTCAATATCATCATATAAACCTAAAACATCCTATGTATATGGAAGCTATAACCTCATCTTGATGATTCTCATCCTATAATCTTAGAGTTTCTATCTCCTCAGTTGAAATTTTTCTTCCATGTCAGTTATGGTCTCAAAATCTTCTTTCGACAATTCTGAAAGGAAAAAAGTATTTCAAATATTTGTAGACTTATAATTGCTGCTGGACTCTTTTTTCACTTTTGCTGTATGAAATTTACTATTATTATATCTCTTCTCGACTTTTCATTTGTTGTTTCCTTGTGCTATTCCTCCACCTCTTATATGTCATGCATCACAATTCTAAGTCTGATCATTGCTCCAAACACCAGAGGTCATATCTTATGCTTAGCTTATCAACTATTCATTTCTAAAGCTTAATTGCATAGTAATTACATTTAGAGAATCAATTTTATTTATGACCAACATTACTATCCTTGACAACATATGCTAGTTGGGCTCCTTTAGGGAAGGCAAAGGGCTGCATTAAGGTTTCTTTAATAAAGTTTTTTGTGGTCTCTCAAGATAATGTGAGTTGACTGAAAAGAAACATGGACGAAGGTGGGGTTGTAACAATTCAGATCTTTAGAATTGGCTTCTTAAGTTCTTTTTTTTTTTAAATAAAAAATATAGGACAAAACATGGTAAAAATAGGAAAAAGGCCAAAAGAGATGATTGTGTTTTTTGGCCAAAGAGGGGTGCCACATCACTCTTCTTTTGCCTAGCGTTATAATTCTATATATATAGATTGTATCTTCAACGTCTCCTCCATGGAAAGCATGTGGAATTCAGTTTTGATAAATGGGTTGCAACGACACTTGGAATCAGGATCTCTGCCTGCATACTCTGATATTTAAGTTGCGCGAACTCTTCGCTTTTGGTGCTGGACTCGTGTTGACATGACAAGGGTGTGGGATCCATACTAATTCTCACACACACAAAAAAATTGGGTGTGGGATCCATACTGGATATGGTCTAACGTTTTTGAGTGCTTTGAAGTTGAAATAGAAATTCGAGATAAATATGATGAATTCTGAAATTAAAACAAAAGATGAGGTGAAATGATAAGTTAGTAGATGTTTCTTTTATCATTGGAAGATAATTGTATTAAAAAATTAGCAGTTAAAATGTGCTTTAAAGCTGAGTTGCTCGGAGTCTTCAAATGTTTCTACACCGTGTTGGATCCTTCAAAAATTCACTATTTTTGGAGGATCCGACACGCACCCGTCGGCATTTTGAAGAGTACGATTAACATAGCTTTAAACATATTTACAGGTCAACATACTGCTAAATGTGCAATGAATTCAAGAAGTTTATCATGACCTCTACCATTTGCAATAGCCTTGCTACACCGGAAAAAATTGTAAGAAGATGCATTTGTACTTGGTAATAATTACAAATTCAAATTTGCTCTAAAAAATTTATGGATTTCTTTCTTTCTAGATAGTCCACCGTAACATCCGTAGATTTTTACAACTCTTTGTTTAGATATGTAAATTAGTTTTAGTTGAATCCTCTCATTTGTATGAAGAATCCCAACCTTTAGATCTGCACTTGTATCGTACACCCCCAGCTGAATCTGAACAACTTAGTTTGTTACCCTGCTAAAGTCTATGACCATCTCATCTAATAGTTTAAACGGTTTGAGGGAGTACATCGTTATTTGCCTAATTATGCATCAACATATACGATTAGATTTCATGCTAGTAATTCTGTGATGCAAATTGTTATAGAAAATGGTTATGTAGGAAGCTAAATTGAAGCTTGATAGTGGTGATTTTTCAGAAATTTGACTTTTACTATTGCAGTTTGATGCTTAGTTTGATGGTTCTTCTTCGTGACTGCGAAAGCCTTACGATTGTGACCTTTATTGTTTAAGTTTTTATGATATTGTACCATTAGTTGAAATGATTGTTGTTGTCTTTTGTATTTGTGATAAGCTTTGGGAAGTACGAGTTTAACTGTAACATCCTCAAGTTCCCCTGTGCCTGGAGGCAGGCAGCTGTTCTCCAATGTTGCAAGGCTTGGTTTTGCTGCGGGATGTGATCCTCCAGCACTGAAAGTGGATGAGAATGCACACGATTCTTCTGTTGCAGCTGGTACTTTTTCAATATCATACTTGACTATTGGACATTGAATATCTGCTATGATGTGAATAAATTCTTTATGATGTTTTTCATCAGAGCTTGCCATAAACGTGGTGTTGTTTTGTTTTGCTTTTATGGGCTTAGTGTTCATAACCAGTGTTTGATTCCTCTCAGGAACAAGTAGTTGTGGAATGCCGTCCTTTGCAAATGTAACGTCCAAAGCAAAAGTGGTTGAAGGTCCTACTGCGTCTAAGTCAAATGATGCAGGGAAGAGGGGGAAGAAGGCAAATCGGATCCTAATGTCAACGTCTGGTGGTAGACGTTACTGAATTTTGATGGAAATCGATCTGTATATTTAAGAAATGTTTTGCCTTTTGTTAGGAAACCCAGATTTGTTAGTAGGGTTGAGCATGGTGTTTTGATATAGTATTGTGAAGTTGTAGCGTCAACTATTTTCTTTTTCCTCCTATCCTTCCATGTATGGTTAAACTAAATAATCATCAACTTCCTAATAAACTCTTTAAATTTCTAATTCGGACGTTCTTTTTTCTCCAGTTTCAACCAAATAGTATTTGTCCAAATACTTATCCGTGAAATACAGAAAATATGGAAAGAGATTTTACACATAAAAACAACGGATAATCTCTTCACTTACTAATTTCTTTTTGTATAATCGATATAGTTCATTTACAGTAATGTGAAACTATATTAGATGAACCAATTCATCCTATCTTAGTACACTGTAGTCAAAGGGAGATAAGTGTAATATTAAAAAAATTGAGGCGAAGGGTGTGTTTGGTAGGAAGGAAAAGATTTTTTAAAAAATATTTTTCAATTTTTTCATGTTTGGTTTGCTTAAATGTTTTGAAAAGTGTTTTCCAAATTAACTTATTTTCCTCAAATTTAAGGAAAATAATTTCTTTTCAAAAATTAAAGAAAATATTTTTCAAAATTCTTATCCAATTTCAAAATTGATTTTTTTATCTCATCCATACCACGATTCCCCTCCCCCCCCACCAAAATAAAAATAAATAAATAAAATTTATTATCATTTTAAAAATAAAATAAAATTAATTTTTTTTTTACAAAAAATTTAAATTTTAAATTTTCACCCTATCGCTCTCCCCCCCAACCCCATACAAAAAAAGTAAAAAATTATTTTTAAAAAAATTCAAACTTTAAAAATTTTAATTTTTTATTCCATCCCGCCTCCACTCCATCCTGAAAAAAGAATTTAAATATTTATTTTTAAAAATATTTCAAATTATGAAAATATTTTCATGTTAGAAATTATTTTTCTAAAAGATGTTTTCTACTCACTAGCTAAACATAGAAGCTTTTTTCTAAAAAAATATTTTCGTTCATTAACCAAACAATAGAAAATACTCTTCAACTAAACATGAAAAATAGGAAAATAATTTTCAAAAAAATATTTTCCTCCATAACAAACACACCCTTAACCTTTTAAGGATATTTTTTTGAAATTATTTTGGTCCAGCAAAGCACGTTTAAGAATGACAAAATGTTTGAAGGTATTTAAATAGAGTCTTCTAAGTTGGTCACTTGTGCTCTTGCTATTTAGGCATTGAAAGCAAAGCTCGATTTTTCTCATGGTGTCTGTCAGTCTTAGAGCAGGTAAATGAATAACCCGAAAAAGATATATAAAATAAAAATTCCAGCATTTATATTTAATTAATAAAGGTAAAACATGATGTAAAGCTAAAAAGCAAGTGTGAGATCTTGATCTGGGTGGGAAGCAAATGACAAGACCTCGGCGACCAGCTCTTTTTCGTCTTCTATGCGTTGCTGCTCTCTTCTCCATCATCCTTGTCGCCATCCAGTCCTCTTTCTTCACTGGTAATGCCATATCGTTTCTTTAACCCTAATTATTTTGCTGTTTTAAGCGAACTTACAAATGCAGGTAGCGTAAATTTCAGCCGAGACGAAATTCGGATCTTATCCAACTTCCAGTCTAACCTTCAGCAATGCGTCGTACTTGCTTTCTCCTCTACTTGTTGCTACTTCCCATCGATCTGATATGCATATGATAGTAATTGAAAATTCATGCTTCCAGGCTAACCGAGGCCTCGGATTGACGGCTCATATAATTGATCATTGCAATGTCATTCTCAAGTTTCCCCAAGGAACCAATAGCACTTGGGTTTGTCTCTCATGCATCTCCTTCCCATTGCGTGCCTTGTCACTTGCCTACAAATCACTGAAATGCCTTCATCCTTACACTTGCAGTATAATGAGCAATTCAAGATCTTTGAACCATTGGAGTACAAGTACGATGTCTGCGAAGCAATACTTCTGTGGGAGCAGGTTCTTCATTCTTGTTATTCACATTAATTGATGCTTTACTTCCACTCGTAGTACATTAATATATTGGGATTATCTGAAGTGCAGTATCGTAACATGACCACGGTGTTGACAAGAGAATATTTGGATTCTCGGCCTGATGGATGGTTTGACTATGCAGCAAAAAGGATTGCACAGCTGTAAGATAGTGTTGTCATCCTTCATTATCATCATCATTCACCCTCTTAATCAATTCATGAAAGTTTTAATGTGATTAGATCTTCATATTTTCTTTCATTATTTCCTTTTGTTTCTATTTTGCCTGCTTGCAGAGAAGCAGACAAATGTTACAATCAGACTCTTTGTGAAGAACATCTCAATCTAATTTTACCAGCTAAGCCTCCTTTTCATCCACGACAATTCAGAAGATGTGCAGTCGTTGGCAATTCTGGAGACCTCTTGAAGACGCAGTTTGGAGAGGAAATTGATAGCCATGATGCAGTTATACGAGACAATGAGGCTCCTGTTAATGAGGTAAATTAGCCCTTTGTCCATTGAAAAATAAACATAATTTATGAGACGAAGCATTCGCAAGGACGCTATCTCATGTTAGAATCCATGTTGAACACGAGGACCGTTGGGTATGAGGAGAAGCCTTATAGACACATATTTGACTTAATTTTTTAATCTTCAGCTGCCTGACCAATTTATAATATCCTTCTGTGAATTTCTTAATTTGTTTAGTCTTATTTTTCAAAAGTTCTTCACATCTATTGTCTAAGGAATTGGATTTCAAGTCCAAATCATTCAATGTTAGATAAGTTGTCTCAAGAAAAATATACACTGAATTGGAACTGAATAGATAGGCACCACTTGTGTTCTTCACGCCTCTTTGAAGGCATATTCTTCTTGAGAAAGCAAGATAAGAAAGTTAAGAACTAAACATGTTGATATGCCCTATGGATGATTGACACTAATGTGTATACAAGGTACCTATCAAAACTTCTGGGTAGTATCTCCCTATTATAGACTATCAAGGCAAGTTCGTCTTTGGATGTCCTGTACTTATATGACAACCACTTACTACCAGATCTCACTGTTGTACAATACTCCTATGCAATCAACTAATTGCGCTTCAATCCCAGACTAGTTGCAGTTTATTCTATGAATCCTCATTACACTCTATCCAGGTCCAGTTCATTTAATGTTAAATAAGTAAGTTAAGCCATTCCACTTAAATACTCTTTATTGATTGAGCTTTCTCAGGCTTGGTTTGAAAGCTCTTTTTAAGGCGAAGTAGGTAGTATCTAAACTAAAGTTCTCTATCCAATATAACACTCGTACTAGTTAAAAAAAAAGTTCTTTTATTTAATTTATATGATAAACTTCTATTTTAGAACATCCAAAATGTTTGCGCACCATTCTATTTATGTACTTCTTTCATGAATTATCTTTTTTCCTGGAATAGGTCGGTGATACAATTTCAAAAATTTCTATTCATTAAACTGTAGAACTTCTAAACTTTGATGTCATTTTTTCTCTATCGAACTAACTTTTCAACCAGTATTTTAATATGTTTCTTCCATTATCACTTAATATATACGTTAAATTAGTATCCTAGACCTGTGTCCCAACATTGTTGCATATAAACTGAAACTAAGAACTTAGTAAAGCCACTTGTGTCCTCATTCTGTTGCAGCTCAGATATTCTTAAAATTCTTATGTCATTATCCATGTTGCTACAGTTATCTCTCTCTATGTAATAATGGTAAAGCATGTGTGGTATTTTTTATTATTTGATCAACCCTATTAGAGAATTACTAGGTATGGCCTTGTACTTGAGATCTGAGAATGATGAAGACCACCAGCATTAGTGTAGTCATTAATATGCATAATCTGTTAAAAGTTGTATCAACCCAGTAAAAAAGAACCTTTTAGATTTCATATCTATGTGTCAATCAAACCAGAATTTGTTGTGAAAACTAAATGCTTATAAATATGCTGTGCAGAAATACGCCAAGCATGTTGGCCTGAAGAGAGATTTTCGTTTAGTTGTGCGCGGTGCCGCTAGAAACATGATTAAAATTCTCAATGGTTCAGGTAAATTATTGGAAAGCCTATTTATTTCTCGAACATTTAATCATATGCATCTTGTCTTCTGTGTTTATTTTTTATTCAGTCCCATTTTCCTATATTGACATCATGTTATGAACATCAACCAAACTGAACTTTAATGATCTCATTGTTGCCTAATAAACATTACCATTCAGCAATTGTTTTAGGTGTTTTTGGGTTCTATGGGAAGAAAGAAACGCTAGGTACTTTGAAACTACTGTATAGGATAAGAAAATACAGACTGCCTATGTTTGCTGCTCTTTGGTGCAAATTTCAAGATGTATGATTCACACTTTTTTTTTTTAACAGGCATTTTAAGATATACAATTTAGACTTCTTAGCTTTGTTTGTAACTGAGCCATAGTAGTTTAACTTATTTTTCGTGAGACTTCATTATCTCTCAACAGGAATAAGACAATCTGTATATAAACTTTTCCCTTCTTTTGCTTTTTTTCTTTTCTTCCCTTTTTTTTTTTCCTTGCGTAGGGGTGCCCATTTATGTATACTTCAATCACCTCCTTGGTATCAGTATTTGATTTTCCAATATCACATTTTGCTTACTGATCAGGAAAAAGAGAAGAAAAAAATGCACTAACATTCAGTGTCACTTATTGGTTTTTTATTGTGATGGTGTACATTGATAATGTCCCTCTTAATGTGGTTTAGCAAAACTCTAGAATTCTTATTCTTTTTGATATTAATGTGTGATGTAGGGTAGCTCATGCTTGTTGATATGACTATATGAGTATGTCATATTAGGATGTCAAGTACAGTTACTCTGATGCACTAGTATAAAAAACCTTCACAAAAGTTGGGTCTTATATTGCGTATTAGAGTGTTGTGTACATGAATTGTGCTATTGGAAATCAAGAGCTAAAAATAGTTTCTCGTGACAAAGAATAATCAACTCTTCTTCAATGATCTATGGTTGTCCATTTATGTGTGACCAATCAGCATTGCTATATTCAAAATTACTGGGTTTTGAGCATGATTATTTCTATTAATTAGGATTCAAGTTTTGAGAGTCCTTTAACTTTTCGAGAGTCTCAGCATATTCCTTTAAATATTGTTAGATTGAACAAACATTTTATTTTGGTTTTGCCCCTCTGTTAAAAAAGGCAAATAGACCAAATAGTGTTGTTTGTTCTCTTACCCAATGAATGGATAAACAAACAAATCTCGAATTATACAGTGACAGAGAGACTTGATTTCTTGTCGCTGATTTTATTGTATTGTAGGTGCTTTCTTGTTTCATCTTGTTTTCTGTTCTTTTTACTTCTGTCGGATACCTCAGATATTTTTTAATCTACACTTGGTTGATTTTGGAATTTAGGGAAAGAGTGTCAGCTATGCCAACTCTCTTAACCTGAATGGCTCAGCAAAACAATATGTTGCTTATGGGAGGAGGGGGAAAGACAAAGGAAGAAAGGGGGAGAGAGAGGAACCATAATGATTGTCAAGCCTAGCATGTTTCTCTTTGTATGGCTTCAACTTATTACTATTATGTTTTTAGTTTGGAACTTCTCATACAGTCCCAAAATTAACTTTTGACACTAGTATCTTATATTTATATCCTCCAAACGAATGTTGTAGTCAACTCGGCATAGTTATCGACAGAAGGAGCAAGATGGTTATCTGTTAACATTAGATGATAGCACCTTATATAGCTACAGGGATTCTCCTTTTTCAATTCTTTCACCTGGTATGAAGAACACACCCTTCTTGCTGTTAGCTTAATTATTATTATTATTTTTTTTTTTGAGAGAGAGATGTGAACAGAGAGGAGGAAGATGATAGTTCTAACCAAGCTTAAGAAAATTGACTTCAGTACCAGCTCTGTTTAGCATAGGTCATGGGACCATGTTCGTCAATTCTGTTACCGTTTCTTAGCAGATAGCTCTTCAACAGACTAAAGGTCATGAGTCTTTGCTATTTCTGTTCAAATGCTTCCAGTTCAATTATTTGTCATTATTTTGAGCCGAGAGTCTTTAGGAAATAGCCTCTCTATTTCCATGAGATAGTGGTGAGGTTTGCGTACACTTTACCCTTCCCAAACCTCACTTGTGGGACCTTATTGGGTATGTTGTTGTTTAGATATGAGGACTGGGTAATTCTTATCCTTTGTAGTTGTCTGTATGGGTAATTTTGATCTTAGCATATCATATTAATCGGTCAGCTACATTATTTATCCTAACGAAGAGCAACTGAAAATTAGCAGTGAACTTTTTAGTTTTTACTGCTTTTGTGATTGTTAGCAATGACTTGGTTGTGATTTGTTATATTGGAAGCAATACTCATGAATCTTGTACTCATTATTTGTTGCTATTCCTTTTTTACTTTTAGATGATGAGGTGCTTATAATTAAGAGTGTCATCCATAGAGACTTCAATGCAATGATAAAGGTAATGTATTATTCAGATGAATGCTAGTATCTTTTTGCTTCTACGTTCAGTTGAATGCTATATTTGTTTCTCCGTCATATTTTTCTTCTGGAGGTTGTTATTGTTAGTTATAGTTGTTCTTGATTTACAGATTCAATCAAGTGATATTCGTGAATGATCTAAGTCAGACTCTTAGTTGATATTGTTTCAGGAATTTGTCCATGAATGATCTGAGTCGGATTTTTAGTTGATATTGTTTCAGGAATTTGTTGAAGAATTACAAGTTGAGGATACATATCTTTTTATAAAAATGAATTAAAAGTGAATACACATCTGCGTTTTCAAAAAATTGAATGCACATGAACGGATTTATGATAATGGCTGGATCTTTCTTTTCCATGAAGTATGGGACTCTTGCTCTATCCCTCAGTTGTTATAATTAAATGGAATGAAATTTTGTTTGCTTTTGTTGAGTTTTATGGCAATCACCTTACTTCGCATCTTTTGACCATGTCTACTTTCCTTAATACATGCGTCATGTTAACGAAACTCTGATGGACTTAAGTTGTAGCATTGTAGGTGGTTAAATAGAGATTACGATAGGATTACCAACTACGACAAACCCAAGATTCTGAATACTAGTGTTGGTAAAAGAAGATGAAACAATTTTGGTTACCAACAAAAACAAACCCATAGCAGTCCTATTGGGAGGATAGAGTTAATGCAAACCTTACCCTTACTTCATTGAGATAGAGAGGTGGTTTTTGAAAGACCCTCCACTCGATAATGCACATCTAAGCAGTTAAAAGAGAACTACAAAAGTAAGAAGACATGAAAAAATAATCGGGAAACCGTAACATATTATTCGAAAAGTATCGTCCAAATCCAAGACCTATAGTTCCCTAAATTAAAATATGGAAATACAAGTGGAAATGGGGATTCTAGTCTGCCCAGGGTCCTTGTTTCTGATTGCAACCTAGACTTCCGCAATCGCAGGACCTTGGATGTTTACCCTTCACGATTGCGAAACAATACCCTCATGTTCGCATTGCACTGACTAACTAGCCTCTCTCTGCATTCATGGAACACCCCCTGCGACCGCATAGACCAACTAGGCCATCAGCTCGTCTTGGGGTGGGCATTCAATATTCCCAAAGTTTGGTTTCAATAATTCGGCAATGGGTTACAGAAAGTAGATACTGAATACCAAACTTCTTAGTTCAATTTGGTCTGGTAAATCAAACTTTGATTTGGTAAATTCCGGTGCAATAATCTGGTAATGCTGAATTGATTTTCTTGTCAATTCATCCAAACAACATAATCTTCCAATCTCAAAAGTGGAGCCAACAAAAATAATCATTCCTCTAGTCCATAATAATTGAATTTTTGAACCTTCTTTCAATATTCAAAATAAGTTAATTATTCAATGAGAGCTGTATGAAATTTCTTCCATTTCTGTTCTTCATTTACGTTTTCTAGGTGATAAGTTCAAGAGAGTTGATTGCGCATATTTATAATTTTAACTTAGATTATTTCTATTTTAAAGAATCGTTTGAGAATAACTAAAAGAGCAAAAATAGGAAGTGGTATTTAATTTTTATTCTAATTTCTTTTTCTTAATGAATGTGCATTGCCTCATAAATTTGTCTAATATGAACTAGAAGGAATAACAAATAACTTCCATTTCAACACATGATAACTAAAACGTTATAAAGCTTTGAAATCAATAATCAAGGGATTTTCAGATTTTATGAACATTCAACGATCTATAATGGTACCAAACTCAATTCATCGAAATTCAACATTAGAATAAGCCTAAGTTGCATGGATTCTTCACTTTTGATGCTGTACCCGTGTCGGATTCTCCAAAAATACCTACTTTAGGAGAAATCCGACATGTACGGTTGCATTTTTGAAGAGTCCCCGATCAACATAGGAATAAGCCCACACAATTCCAAATATATGGACCAAATTCCAAATGATACTAATGTCTGACACCAAAATCGAATCCTAATGTCGTAATTTTAAAATTTCTCTTGACAATTGTATTGAAATATCGGAAGTCCCAGTTCGGTTCGATAATTCAGTGCTTTATGCCTAACCTTTTTCGGTTAGGAAAATCTAGTGCCTCTTTACATGTTATTTATGCCCAAAATTCACCCGAACCCCTTAGAATGCAACCAAATATGTAAGTCGCTCCTAAAACTTGACATAACCTGTTGGATCACTCAAAAGAGTCATCTTGACACATATTTGGTTGTGGGCCATACCGCCTGCCCTGAACAAATAGGAGCTGTGAGCCATAGGTTGCACATAAGCCGTCGGGTCACACAACTAAAAACACCCAACATATTCCCGCTTGATTTAGTGTATATTCTACTGTATCTTTGATTAGTTTACATTTGCTTTAGTGACTCTAGTTAACGATGGTAGATTAGGGTCATATTCTCGGGCGAGGGAGAAGGGCAGGGGCTGTAAGTAAGTTAAGAAAGCTTCTTGGTTAAGAGTAGGATCTTGGTACATAGAGACATTGATTGGGATGTCCATAAAGTTGATGAACATTCTCAAGAAGAAGAAGATTAATATAACTTGTGTCCAGATTAGCAAATGGGTAGGAAATAAGGAAGATTAATATTGCTGTGTCTAGATTACCGAAGGGTGGCAACTAAGGCTCGGATGTAGATGGGTTTAAATTGTGCTACTCAGATGCACTAGGAACATGAATAGAGTAGACATTTTAGTAGATAGAGATCTAAGGGAACAAGTGTTAGATGTTAGGAGGATTAACGATCAGATGATGGTGATTAAGTTAGTTGTTAGAGGGTTTACTTTGGACATCATTAGTTCATACACTGCAGAAGTGGGCTTGGCCGAGAAGGTTAAGAAGCATTTTAGAAAGAATTTGGATGAGGTTGTGAGACGCATTCCACACATTGAGAAGCTATCCATAGGAGGAGATTTCAATGTCCATAAACACCAAGGGGCTATGAAAATGTGCATGGAGGATTTTTGGGATAGAAACCAAAAAGGAGCCTCAATTTGGATTTTGCAAAAGCTTGAGTTGGAGGTGGCCAACTAGAGTTTTCCAGAAGGAGGAGCACTTCATGACTTTTTGGAGTGTGTTGGCTAAGAATCAAATAGACTACTTAGTGTCCGTTTTGATAAGCTTATAAAAAGCAATTTAAAAGTCAAAAATCAAAAGTAGGAATCCTTACTTTTGGGTTTTGGCTTATTTTTTAC
>JAOTQJ010000049.1:28160169-28176401 GCA_025642045.1 Solanum sejunctum | reverse complement strand
TTTGAATTTTTTTTGTATTTTTTGTAATTTATTTTAAAAAAAATTATATTTTTTTTATAAAAATTATTTTATTTTTTCATTTTTTTAGGAATACGTGTAAAAAAATGAGTGTGACGTGTACAAGTTGTGCTTACGTGGACGAACGTAGCATCGCTGTATTGACTGAAAAAAATACGTCAGCGTAATTGTACCTCACGAGCCATGTCAGCAACTATCTTGTGGCTACTTGTTCAGCAATTGCGATCATATTTATACATTAGAAAAAATTGAGTTTCAACTTAAAAAATTATGTCAAATTTAAGGTTATATTTGTGAATTATGGCAATTTGAGAAGTCTGAAAATAGTTTGTGCTTCAGCACAAAAATAATGCTGGAAGAGTACCAATTTGTAAGGAGAGTGTTTAACTGACATTGTGGAGATAAAGCAAGATATTCAAATATGTATTAGATTAAAAATTACAAAGATTCTTACATTTTAATTATATTGAATCTATTGATCGAAATAAAAACAACTAAAAAGTCGTTTCACGAAAGAACCAATGCCATCGAACAATTTGAATAAGAGGACTTGCTGCCTCCCTTTGTTAAGGTCCATCCTATAATAGAGTGAGAAATAAGGTATCTGTTCTTCCACTTTTGTTTCTGAACCTACCTTCCCGTCGTCTTTCCTCCATTTTCAGATCTCTGGGGTTTCCCAATAAGATCTCACCAATTCCTACACATGATTTCATTCATGCTTCCAAACCAATTCCGGTGATTGCAGATCGAAAATAGAAAGAAGAAAAAGGAAGAGAAAATGGCTGCTGGTGCTGCAGGAGGTTTCATCACTCGAGCTTTGGAATCAACGCTCAAAAAGTGTTCCAATAAGAAGTATTCGACTCTCCATACAGCTATCCAATCTTACTTTGGTTTGTATCTTCCTTTGATTTTACTTGATTTCATTTCAGATTTTAGTTGTTTTTTTTTTAAATTTGTTTGAATTTGGAAGTAGCTTCAGGTCTTTGAGTGATTAAATGGAAAATGGCGATGAACTATGGATAGCCTGCAATCAGCTGTGAAAGTTGGGCGCATGATTAGAAAAGTCCAATTAGACTCCTTGTAGGATGGGTTCCTACGGAGACTATTATACCAATTTTAGAATATATATATATATAGTGAGAGAGTGTGTTTTACCTCTAAATTTGCCCCTGCCTGCAATTGACAGTAGAAGAATATCCAATTTAAATGGAATGATAACTGTACACCAATAAATCCAGCTCCCCCCTCTGTGGATATGGAATCACTACTACTAAATGTATAACCCCTTGATAGAAATGATAAATTGGCTGAACATCTTTAGTTACTTTGTATTATAGCCTAAACCTGACCTTTTCTCTTATCGATTGTTTCCATCTTGAACTCCGAAGAGTCACCTGGGTATTTAGAAAACTTAACAGACACCTCCCTTTATATCAAACACGTCCTTTTCCCGATTAATTACACCTTCTTTCTTCTTATTCAAATTTTCGCTGTTTTTTCCCTCTGAGCCTAATCTAATTCTCTATCTACTGAGTATGTGTAGGAGAAATGTGAGAAGATGTTGTCTGTTTGGAAATGACTATATCACCATGTAAACATGCTTCTCTGTTATACCTCAATTTGATTAATTTGCAACAAAGTGCATATCAAAATTGCTTTTTGTTAATATGTTCTTAGTTTCGCCACTTATTAAGAGTTGTTTTTATTTCAGAAGAGTAATGAAGGGACAGAGAGTAGGAGAATATATTCAAAAGAATGCACCAGCTTTCTGTCATGTCGACGTTGTTGGTGAAGAAGGCAAAAAGATTACGAAAGGTCAAGTGGTGCAGCTAAAAGGGAATGGCAATCCTTCTCCAGGTGTGCATAGCCGGTGATTGCGAAACAATCTAACAGGAATTTATTTGAATGGATGTGTTTTTCTCCCATGCAAAGTGAGTGAGACTGATTCAAGTTTTGAACGAATTTGGAAGGCTAGTAATCATTTGATGGGTTCAAAATTTTTATATTTAATAGGTTTATCATCTATGCACAATTAAACTTAATCCGTGACTAAAACTACTGTAGTACGTCCGTCCTGTGCTTTCTGGTACTTGTATAAAATAAGTCTAGACAGCAAAAATGAAACAGGTTTAAGTTGATCACTACTACATTATATTACATTTAAAGTTTAAACTCTAACTTTAAAGAGAGTATACATGGAAAATTGATATGTAAAATATAATTCAAATCAATATAACTCATGTTAAAGTCTTGATAGAGATTTTTAATTGACGAAGACTTTTTTTTAATTCCATACAATAATGTTTATTTACCATTTTATATGGGGGCTTTACTAGTTCAGAGATAATTATAACGCGGATCACATGAAAAGAAAAAATTCCAAAACTTGAAACAAAAAAACTAGTAGAATGATCTATGAGCTAGACTTGTACTTGTTTCCGGGGATAAGAACATCGTCCATAACAACCTTGAGGAGCTTCCTCTGCTTGGATTTGGCAATCTTTTTGAGCGTCTTTGGGTTGGTGATCTTCTGAACCTTGGTCCCAGACTTGAGAATGTTTTCCTGCTTCTTCTTCTCTCTTTCCTCCTTCTGCTTCCGCTTCTCCACCTTGTTCAGTCTTATCTCTTCCTTGAGCTCATTCATTCTCTCCTTGTAAGCCTTCTTTATCTCCTTCTCTTTCATCCTCTGCTCCAATGACTTTCCCTTCACGCTCACCTTCGTCGCCGACGATCTGTGTTTCCGCGGCTGTTTCCAATTCCTTCCCGATACTCTACCTGCGATCACCCCATCGTACGTCGGTCTTCCCAGTACCGGCTTATTTGGGTCCTCCTCAGATGGAACTGCCTGTCTCTTCGATGCAGGAGTTGGAATCTCCTCTACTTCCATGGCCTCTTCAACATTGCCTCCTTCTTTCTCTGCTCTCTTCCGTTTGTACGTTTTTCCTCCGAACCCTTCGTCCAAGCACCGAAAATCCACAGTACATGCCATTGTTGCTTCTAAAGCTCCGCTGCTTCCTCTCCGTCTCATTTATAGCACGCAACGCAAACCCTAATAAGTACTTTCTTTTCTTTGGGCCGGCCAAAATTTGTATGGGCCGACGGGCAAATTTTTAATGAGAAGTAAAATGAAATTGGGTGGACAAGCCACGCTTATTTTATTTTCGCACGAAGCAATTGGCAAATAGCGCTTTCTAACAGTATTTGGATATATATTTGTTATCAAAGATTGTTACTACAACTATAAGGAGCCTCGATCTAAGGTTATTGCACAATCTAAGAGGAAAAATGAGAGCAGGTGTTTGAACAAACACATAATAGTAGATTTTAATCATAGTATGTAACACTTATCTTTTGAGGTGTAATCGCAATTGCAGATGGGAGTTTTTAAGCATTTATATGAACATGATCCAATTATGTAGTCTTCGGTTGTGTAACTCGAAATTCATATGGTAAATTTCTGTGAAAAAATTGACAAATTTGTAGGCTTGTTGATGGAATAAGACAAAAATTTTAGAATCTAAAACTCTTTCAAAAATTTGTTAGGTCTTCCTTTTCATAAAGAAATCAAATTTCATTAATTTGTTAAGTGTTCGAGCACTGTAGTTCAACATATTCAATAGAGTTTTATACAGTAAAATTTAAAAAAAGGCAAAGTGTATGTGGAAATTATCTTTACTTTCATAGGTAGAGACTATTTTTGATAGATCGACAACTTAAAAAAATATTTATTTTATAACAATAATAATTTTTTACGCTAAATACTTATGATACATTTATAATATAATTTTATATTACTAGAAAGAACTATTTTCAAAACATATATAATACAAATTTTACAAAACATATATAATACGTTTTCACATATTTTAATACATATATATATTGTGTCATCTTACTAAATAAACCACAATATATTTTAAAATACTTAAAATATATTTATATTGAAATACATATTAATTGATCTCATATATTTTCGTGTTGTTCAATGTTACTATGTGTTATTTTATTTCTTTGGTATTATTTTTTTGTTGCCTTATTTTTTTACAATTGTATTGAATATATATATTATTTTAATATAATTAATATACTTTTCTTTTTAGTTCATCTAAAAAAAATATCATCTTTTTATAATTAAAAATAATTTAATTTAATAATTATCTATTTTATATATATTTAAACCACAATATCACCAAAGAATGCCACGAAAGTAGAAGAAAAGGTAAGATGGAGTAAAGAAAAATTAGGAGTATAAAAGGTGAAAAAAGGTAGAATGTTCATTGTAGGCGAAGGTTGCGCATTCACCCATCCATGGGAAGTGAGTGTCGTTGTTTGTTTGTTAAACAATAGACTTGTTTCCATCTTCCTCAGATCTCCCTCCCATTTTCACAAGCTTGAACCTCTTTGAACCCCCACAATCCGCATACCATCTCATAGATCGGAAAGCAAAGATCCAGATGGGCGCTTCTCAGTCCGTGGAGGTACCGCCCTCCGAAGAAGACGAAGAAGAAGAAGATGCCCCCGATGAGACACGACGATTAGTCGGAGACGACGCTCTGCTCAAGAAGGTTTTGGAACAAGAGCCAGAGATGTTGCCTTGCCACGCCTCCGCATCCCCTCTATCACCTCAGCTATCCTCTTTCGGCACCCCGCGTTTGGGACCTTCTATCAAGGTCTGGGACCCTTATAATGTTCTCGCTCCACCACCCTCACTTCCTCATTTCCACCGCACATTCTCCTCCGATTCCGTCGATGACGATAGGACCCTCACCGACCTATATCTCATTAGTAATGCTGAATGTCATATGAATTTAAGGCCTGATTTGATTGCCGGACGATCCCCAGAGGCTGCACTCACCCCTAACGGAAAGCGCCAAGCTAGAGCTTTGGCTGTTTTTCTAAAGTCTCAAGGCATTCGTTTCAGTTCTGTCTATACATCCCCCTTAGATCGGGCACGAGCTACGGCCCTCTCTGTTTGTCAGGTATCACTATTAACATTTCTAGCCAGCTGCATCTTTCCTCTTCTACTTGGCAAGTTTTATACTTATCTGGTGATTGTGTATGGTCAAAGAAACCATTGGATTCTTTGGGTTTGGCTAGTTTCTGGTCTTTGATTGTCTAGCAGCCTATCCCAAACAAGATCTTAAAGCTGACTTTTGTTTTCAGGTGTTCTAGTTAGTCCAACTTTTGAAGTACTTTGGGGGTAAAAGTTGGGCCAGTTCCTCTAGTATAAATAATCAGTTTCATAGTCGAGGAAATCAGATACTATCTTTTAGATCAATCTTTCTGCGCTAGGTAGAGACGCACAGTATACCATACACTCATCCTTTATTACATTTCCTCACGGTACTCGCAAAATATCAGTCTTGTTCTTAGTGTATCAACAAAAGGGACAGCAAGATTAGTACTTTTTTTTTTGTCTATAATGTGACGTTTTACGCAATATTAATACTGCAAAGAAAAGTTGCATACTCGCATTTTAGTACGGCATAATTGGCTTCTCAACTTACTTGGTGTGTCGAAAGCATTTACTGTCTTGACCACTAGCAAATCCACACTATGTACCGTCTTTCAAAGTAGTCAAGCCACAGTGTAATATCACATCCCCAAATTATACAAGGAATAACTTCAAGCAATAAGTTGCTTCCTCTTGTCTCTAGTTATGTGTTAAAGACTTTCCCATTCATAGTGATGCATGCTATGATGTTCTGTACGGGGATTTCAACAGTAAGTAAAAAAACTGTATTGACAATGTTGCTGGGATTTAGGGTAACATGTTATCTACATTTTGTGTTAAGGACTACCAAATTTGTTATGAACGGATCTCTGTTAATTGTGCAGGAAATAAACTTTTCGGAGGAACGGATACAAGCCTCTGATGCTTTACTGGAGATGAGTCACGGCCATTGGGAGGGATGCCACCGCTCGGATATTTTTACACCTGAAACAACCAGCCTAATGGAAAAGTTCCAGCCTGATTTTTCAGCACCATCTGGAGAGTCACTGAGGCAGGTGGAATTTCGGATGGTGCAATTCCTAACTGGAACTGTTATGACATTGCCTGAAAAATTCAGATCTGATTTCTCTCCACCTGATCAAAGTGAGAACCAGGGCTTCTCAAACCGTGGTTCTCATGCAGTTGTCAATTCAGTTCATGACCGAGATGGGCTGCCCTCTTTCTCGTCATCCCATTGGGATTTGCACCACAGGAACCGACAAGGACTTTCAAGGAAGAAGTCTGGAAAGAGTAGGCTTCAGATCGTGACAACTACTGGGGATCATGAGGCTGATGATGAGATGTCACCTCGAGAACCCATTAATCCTAACTCCATCCGTGATTTAAATGTGCAAATCACTACTAATGTTTCTCAATGCATTGGTATTTTTACACATTCAATCCCAATTAAGTGTCTTCTTACTGGCCTACTTGGCTGCAGTGCTATGATGTCAAGCAAGATATGCATAGATGATTCTTCAGTTACCGTGCTACAACATTCCTGGAAAATGGGATGGCAGATCAAGAGAATGAACGATACTGCACATCTTAGGCTTCTCTAGTAAATCATTCCATTGTACAGCTGAGATTACTGAGCAATTTTCAAATATTTTGGTTCAATTATGGATTTTTTTTAAAGCATTGTATTCGACAATTAGAGTCAGATCAGGGGGTTTCTCAATTTCTTTGGAAATTTAATTCCCACTTGTACAACTGCATTCTGATACAGAATTGGAGAACCACGGCTGTGGATTATTGTTTCAATTTGTAGCATTTTGAATTCTTGATATTGTAGGGCACTTCTGGTGTGGGTTTATTTATACCTTGTATACTAATAAGCTGTTGAGGAAATGAGGCTGACTTTGATCTTTTCCATTTTTTCTTACTAATAACTCAGCGATCTTCTTTCTAGGTATAAAGGTTAATGCTCAAAGCCCCAAACGTTTAAAACTAAAATCTGCAAATAGTAGTGAATGAATGAAGAAGACTAATTTGGGTTCACTCTCTTACCTCTCTGCAAATCCCAACTTCGCCACGTTCTTCAATAGATACTTCGACAAATCCGATGTGTTCTCGTGGAACTCTATCATTGCCGACTTGGCTCGGAGCGGTGACCCCGTCGAAGCCCTTCGAGCTTTCTCTTCCATGCGAAAGCTCTCTCTCAATCCAAACCGTTCTACTTTCCCCTGCGCTGTCAAATCCTGTTCCTCCCTTTCCGATCTCACTTCCGGCAAGCAGACCCACCAACAAGCTCTCATCTTTGGTTATGAAACCGACCTTTTTGTATCCTCCGCTCTCATTGATATGTACTCAAAGTGTGGCCAACTTGCTGATGCAAGAAAGCTGTTTGATCAAATTCCTCAAAAGAATGTTGTTTCATGGACCTCCATGATAATTGGCTACGTCCAAAATGACCTACCCCATGAAGCTATCTTGCTTTTTAAAGAGCTATTGGCAGGCCAGGAAGGAGAAGTAGTTTTTCTCGACTCAGTTGCCATGGTTTCTGTGCTCTCCGCTTGTTCTCATGTTTCAGGGAAGACCCTTACCCAAGGGCTCCATGGCTTTGTCATGAAAAGGGGATTCAATGATGACATGGGAGTTGGGAATACATTAATTGATGCCTATGCTAAGTGTGGAGAGGTTGATTTGTCTAGGAAGATGTTCGATGTGATGCCTGAGAAGGACATCATTTCATGGAATACTATGATTGCAGTGTATGCCCAGCATGGACTTTCAGCTCAGGCAATGGAAATTTTTCGTTCCCTGTCATGGAATAGAGAGGTTGACTACAATGCTGTCACCTTGTCAGCTTTGCTGTTGGCTTGTGCACATTCAGGAGCACTTCAGGCTGGCAAGTGCATACATGATCAGGTACTTTCAGGACTAATCACTTTCACAAATGCTGCGTTCTTTCTGACACCTTATTTTCAACTGTATTGATGTTTCCAGTTGTCTAATTGACTTTGATCTCTTTAGGTTATAAAGATGAACCTAGAGGATAATGTACATGTGGGCACGTCCATGATTGACATGTACTGCAAATGTGGGAGACTAAGGATGGCAAGGAATGCTTTCAACAGGATGAAGGAAAAGAATGTGAAATCATGGTCTGCCTTGATTGCAGGTTATGGTATGCACGGAAGAGCCAGGGAAGCCCTTCAAGTGTTTTACGAGATGAACTCAGCTGGAGTTAAACCAAACTACATTACTCTTGTCTCTGTCTTAGCAGCTTGTAGCCATGCTGGGTTGCTGGATGAAGGATGGTATTGGTTTAAGTCTATGGAACCTAGATTTTGCATACAACCAGGAGTGGAGCATTATACTTGTATGATTGATCTTCTTGGACGTGCTGGTTTCCTTGCCAAGGCATATAATTTGCTAAAAGAAATGAAGGTGCCACCTGACTTTGTCATTTGGGGTTCTCTTCTAGCTGCATGCAGGATGCACAAGAATGTCGAGCTTGGGGAGATTTCTGCTAGTAACTTGTTTGAGCTAGACCCAACTAACTGTGGGTATTATGTTTTGCTGTCTAACATATATGCTGATGCTGGAAGGTGGGAAGATGTAGAGAGGATGAGAATACTTATGAGAAATCGCGGATTAAGTAAGCCTCCTGGATTCAGCCTGCTTGAACTCAAAGGCAGGGTTCATGTATTTCTGGTTGGTGATAGAGAACACCCTCAACATGAGAAGATTTATGCTTATTTGGAAGAGTTATCTGTAAAGCTGCAGGTAGCTGGCTATGTACCCAACACAACATCTGATCTTCATGATGTTGAGGATGAAGAGAAAGGACTGACGTTACGAGTTCATAGTGAGAAGCTCGCTGTTGCTTTTGGGGTTATGAATTCTGTCCCTGGTAGTACGCTTCAGGTAATTAAGAATCTTAGGATATGTGGAGACTGTCATACAACAATTAAGCTAATCTCCAAGATTGTTAATCGGGAAATTGTAGTCAGAGATGCAAAGAGATTTCACCATTTTAAGGATGGCTCATGCTCATGTGGGGACTATTGGTGATTCAAGCATTGAGCAAAAGTTCTGCTTCACCTACTAATCGACTTACAGGATATGATCAGCATTGGCGCATAATCTGACAGAGATTTGCATGGAAATCGATCTTCTTCAATTGTGTGCCAATCTCAAACTACGCTATTTTTATGCTGGTTTTACTGAGGAAATTGGTTACCAACAATATTCCCCTGTTGTGTGGTATGGGTCGATAGCAAAAGAGAGAAATTGGAACTTCTCTTCAGTTTCTGTGAGTTCGTCGCCGGTCTGTATTCTTCATTGCTCAATCCCTTTTATCAACTGCAGAGAACAGTGAATCTGTCTGTTCATTGGGGCTTTGCAGGGTTAATCCAGTTTACATAATTCTGGCAGCAATACCTAACTTTTTTCACCATTGTTTTTTTAAATTAGGAGTGTGTTATTTTTTTGACTGGTGGGACATCGCGGGGCTCCTGGGAATATGATTTATCTCGTTGTATCTTGTTAAATATCAATTGTCTTGATTGTTATTAAATTTTATTCTATTCTATATTAAATCATATTAGACAAGAACAACTGTAATAATTAATTTGGTGCGATCACATGTTGTCTTTTTTTTTTCTTTCATCATTTTGTCTTTTATTTTATGTGATAGTATTTGATTTAATATGATATTTAAGAGAAAAAAAAAGAAAAATTTGTAAAACTTGTGATCTAAAATCATTCTTATATATTTGTGTGGTTGAGAATTATTTCATTAAGGTAAAAAGAAAATTTTAAACATAAATTGTTTTCAATTATGAGATGACATTCTTTTTGGAACGAACCAAAAAAGAAAAGATGTCACATAAAATGGGACGAGATATGACTTTTTTTATTGATGAAAAATGATATACTTTTTTTTTCAAAAAAGAACGACATATTTTTGGTTTTAGTATGTTTAAAAAGGAGCGAATTCTTTCTTTTTTTTTCCAACACTTTAATTTTAACTTTCTATTTGACATATTCAAGACTGTAAGTTTTAAAGCCATTTTAGTATAATTAACGTGACTTTGATTTAGGAACATGAAATTGAAAATTCTCTTTTACTTCCTTATATATCGTGTCAAGTTAAATTAAACTATTCTTTTAAAACGGAGGAATTACAATTTGTTCAAATTTTTTATTTATTAATATAATCTAATATAATATAATATAATATGACCGTCCAAATAGAGAGTGTACAATGTTGATTTTAAGCAACATGAAATGGCAATCTTTTTTCTCTATTTGGTATTGAATTAAACATTTGTATATTCCAAATATTACAGGAGAAATAATATCCTTAAGAATATTCTAATGTTATTCTAATGAAAAGATTCACAACTATTTGGAGAAGAAGAAATCAAGGCAGATAAAAAGCAATATGGAATCAATATGCTCAAAGTAGAGAGAGCATTTTTTCATTCTTTGTAGAAAGGGAAAGGGAAAGTAAAGTGATTTTTGTGGGAAAATTGTGTCTTTGTACAGTACTGTACATATATATATATATATATCTCCCTATTTAACCAATTAACAAATTCTCTAACTAACCCTTAACTACACAATTATCACCTAAGTACTAATTATACACATGCTTCAACATCTAACGTATGCCTATTTTAAAGAGATTATAAATGAAAATAGTACTTACTGAGTAGTAATACTACTGTCATATTATAATCTTTTAAGGAGCCGTTTGGTTGATAATATTTATCTCATATAATTAATTTCGAAATAAGTTAGTTTGAGATAGGTTATTCCATCATTAAGATAAAAATAATGGGATAAATATTTCAAGAATTACCTTATACCTTCAATCAAATATGAAATAAAATAATTTTATATTTTATCTTGAGATTATTATAAATTATACGTCACGCCAAATGATCCGTAAGAAATTATAAATGAATATTTTTAAGGAATAGTATTACCCTTTTCCCCCTCAAATTTCTCTCTCCTGGCCAATAGGCTACGAACTTCACAAAAACCAAAAAGAAAAAAAAAATTAAAGTTGGTGTGTGTAAGCGGATTTACGGTACAGAATTTGGGGTGAGCGTTCCGATTGCATTGTATGTTTAAAGAATACAGTGGTAAGGTCCTCCCTTTAAGGCCAACTTGCATTTACCCTTATGCCCTTCTTTATTCATTGCTCAACAGTGCCATCCACCTATCAAATGACCTACACGAGGTCATTACAACTCTTATTCTCAGAAGTCTCATCTTTGTTTAGGTTCTGTTTTAATATAAAGTAAATCAGAGTTTAGCAAAAAAATATAAAATAGTATCGTTCAACACAGAGAATTCAAATTTTAACATATTTCTTAATTTGATAGAAGCCATAGAGTTAAGTGAGAAATAATGATGATCTTTTCTCATTAAATTAAGTAGTACTCCATTTACCTCTCACCTGTCCTAATTTTTCTTCCTTTATTTTGTGTCTTTTTTATGACTATTTCACTTTTCAATTCAACTTAATTTCTTTGAATTAGCGGTTTCTTTTTGTCATATTAATTGATCATTTGAAAGTTAGCCATTTTAGGTAAGTTGCATATGAAAGGCAAGGCAATTGCATTCATGCAAAGAGTGATATGAGTGGTACAATTCTAATACTCATTTCATGTGATATTCTTTGAGTTAACACAATATTTTTTTTGAAATATATAATATAAAATAATTATAAAATATTTATTTGATTAAAAATAAAAAATTTAAAAAAATTATTTTAAGTTAGAGTATGTAACAGCCCTTTTTGGACGTGCCACATAATGACGTTGGAAAATTTTTTAATAACCTCAATTTGATCGGCTCTGCATTTAATTATGGATGATTTCTCATTTGATTTGATTAAAAAAGAAAACGCGAAAAAAAGGTGATTGGTCATAAAGGTAAATTCGGAGACTAGGGCCGTGTATATAAAGGCAAAGTAAATGGTTGATTGGGCAATATAAATTGTTTTAGGTCCAAAGGGGAGAGCGAGAGAGACGAGATTCTCATTTTTTTTGAGTTGCCCTCATTCTCGCTTCCGATGGAGAACTCCCGCCGTCAGTCTCTTCTTCCAAGCTTTCTCTATTCGCCATCTTCCTTTTCTTCTTTCACTCCCAAAACCCTGGCTGTTCCCGAAAGCACGCAGCCCTCCCCCAACAAGAGCTTCCTGATTCCGGCACCTGCCGAATCCGGTAAGATCGAGATGTACTCCCCGCAGTTCTACACTGCCTGTACCTTCGGTGGTATCCTCAGCTGTGGTCTCACTCACATGGCTGTTACGCCTCTCGATCTCGTCAAATGTAACATGCAGGTCTCACTACCCATTCAAATTCATTTATAGATCTGTTCATTTCTCACGCGATCCTTGACTTCTCAGCTCTATTAATCATTGTCTTGTTTTCTATCTATGTGTATATCCGATCTATAATCTTCTTAACTGACTTTTATATTATTGCGCATAATGTTCTAGATCTAAATTTTCTAATGTAGCCTTCCTGGCACAGAGTGTCCTGCTCGTTTCTCTCGATGTGGCACACCTCCCGGATGAAGGAAGACGCCTTATTATTTTATTTTAGATTTAATTGGAAAATTATTGTTTCAGATCTTACTTCCTACTCTGTGATGTGTGTAGTTTGAATGGTTTTGAATGTGGAACGGTGTTGTTTTGTTCCTGTACATGTTGCAAAGGTCCTTTTCATTTGATTATGTTTGCATTATCCTTTCATACGTGCAAAGGGAAAGTAGTATGCCATTCAGATTTGGTTGTTTCCCATGACATCCTTCACATGTAACTTTTCCTGATTGGTGATTTAGAGGTTTGTTCAGCACGAGAATGTGTTGGACTCTTGTCCAGTATTCTAAGTGCCTTCAAAGCCTGAACTTTGCCAAAGTCACCGTCTGGTATCGTTGCTCAACAGTCTTCTCTGTAGCATTAGCTAAAGGTTTTCAAGTAGCTAGATGAAATAGAACAACATAGATGAAATACAACAACATACCCGTGGAATACCAAAAGTGGGAGTAGCTGGATGAAATCCCACAGATGTAACTTCTATATACCCCTTTGCTTTTCTCAACCATGGGAAGATTTGTCTTTATGTGGTGAAACTATATAACAACAAGAAGAAGCCCAGTGTAACCCGATAAGTGGGGTGTGGAATGTGAAACTATTCTCCTAGTTATTATGTGGTCTCTATTACGTTAAATTAGGCATGAAGCTTCTATACTGACTGAAATTTTATAAATTCCTAGATTGACCCTGCGAAATACAAGAGCATATCATCTGGATTTGGGGTGCTTCTTAAGGAGCAAGGTGCCAGGGGATTCTTCAGGGGATGGGTTCCTACCCTGCTAGGTTACAGTGCTCAGGGTGCATGCAAGTTCGGATTCTATGAATTCTTCAAAAAGTACTACTCTGACCTAGCGGGAGCAGAAAATGCTGCAAAGTATAAAACTCTGATATACCTTGCTGGTTCTGCATCTGCTGAAGTAATTGCAGATGTTGCTCTTTGCCCATTTGAAGCTGTGAAGGTTCGTGTTCAGACACAGCCTGGTTTTGCTAGAGGACTATCAGATGGATTGCCGAAATTTGTTAGGTCTGAAGGTCCCATGGGGTATGCTATTATCTTTGTTTTGCACATTCCTTAATCTGTACCATATAGAATGGAATTTTATATTTTGGTCTATTTTTGCAGCCTGTACAAAGGTTTGGTTCCTCTTTGGGGACGTCAGATTCCATGTAAGTGGAACCATCTGTCTTCTACCGTTTATAATTTTCGAATAACTTGGTTATTACTTGGGGGCAATCTAATTATATGAGTAGGGGTTTGATGTACATAGGATTACTAAAATGAGTGAAAAGAGTTTTGATGTTTGCTAGAATTCATAGAACTTGTGGTTGTTTAGTTGAACCTGTCTAAGAAAACAATTGGACCTTTAATTGCACCCCCATTATCCTCAAAAAGAGCTTGTGCTAGTTTGGAATAGTTATTTGAGCAAAATAAAACCTTTTCCTTTCTCTGTTAAATGGAACCAAATAGAGGGATTAAACTGGGACAGTCACCGTATTTGGAATAGCAATAGTTCCTATAATTGCGATTCAGTTGTCCCCAGAAGATTTGGGAGGGGTTATGTTTGGATGCAGCAGTTCTTAATTGTCATTGCTGATGAAAAATTATTCTCTTCATGTTCCGATAATGGTTTCCCTTCAGTTAGGTGAATGCTAGAAATCTAGCTCTGTGATATAGAGTAATATATATTGAGGGCTGGGCAGGTCCATGTCATGATGTTTTCTGCCATTGGTTGATAAGGTTCTAGGGGGTGGTTCATTTTTGGTTAAATTTGAGTGGTCTTAGTAATTCACCTAATGCCTATTTTATCACACCACTGCCTATTTGTTTTGTTGGTTTATATTTCATTGTGCTGTTCTGTTTATAGTAACCTTGTTTGACTTATTTATTTGGACATTAAGGACTAAACATCTAAAATTACAGATACAATGATGAAGTTTGCATCCTTTGAGACTATAGTGGAGATGATCTACAAGCATGCAGTCCCAAAGCCTAAAAATGAGTGCAGCAAACCTATGCAACTGGGTATTAGTTTTGCTGGTGGATATATAGCTGGTGTCTTCTGTGCTATTGTATCCCATCCTGCTGACAATCTTGTCTCATTCCTTAACAATGCCAAGGGTGCAACTGTTGGTGATGTAAGCAGCATTTAGTAGTTTGTATTGTTTGTTGGACCATCTCCTTCCCTTCTCCTTCATTTTTCTTAGATGTCCTCAAGTCATTAATCCACCACGTCCCCCTGCTTGTTTTTGACAAAAAAACTATTTCCTCAGGCCGTGAAGAAGATGGGAGTAGTGGGTCTCTTTACCCGTGGGCTACCTCTACGTATTGTCATGATTGGAACTCTTACTGGTGCTCAATGGGGAATCTATGATGCTTTCAAGGTTTTTGTTGGGCTGTAAGTATCTTCTTCTAACATGTAGCTGGATGTACTAAACCTGTCTGACTTCCTTGTATTGTCTACTTAGAGATCTTAATTTTTTTTTTTTCTGATTCAATTTCAGGCCAACAACTGGTGGTGTTGCTCCTGCTGCACCGGCTGACTCTGAGGTTGTGAAGGTGTAGGATTGAGTACAAACTAATTCTTCGCCAAAGCATATTAGTAGTAAGAGAAGACGACTTCAGATTAAACAATAAACACTTGCAGATGTTTCTTTAGTGTTCTTTCGTAGTAAGCTGGAGAGTGAGAGTATTCTTATCCTCAACAATCTTTACAATTTTATATTTCTCTGATTTTGAGATTTTGGAGAGGGGGAGTCCCCCTAAAACTTAAGCATTGCGGATGTCTTTTTTGTTAGAATAGATACAGAATCAATTTGGTGCTAACCTTTTTTCCCTTTCAATATGGGAATAACAAAGCATATTTGGGGCTATATGTTTGCTTTGATCATTTTAACTTTCCCAATGTACCAAAAACGTTTCTTTTTTCCCCCACTTTCCCGAGCTACAGCATCTGAATGATATGATTCGTTTATTGCTGTTTTTTATTTTTGGGTCCCTTCTGCTAATTTCCACTGGTACTGGAGCTAATTTTGTGACACTACGCCAGGCTCCATCATACCCACCCCATCCCTATTCTGCATTTCTGTAGGTACTTGTCATTTCTTGTGCTGTTCCCAGTCTCTTAAATATCATAATCAAGTGTTGAAGCAACATCTACTTGCACAAATATGATCAATGAAATTGATCTAATTACACACTGAAAGAAGCTTGTTAGCTGCACATAGAACAGAAGTTGAACTGTTGAGACTGAAGAGAACTAGTTTGTATATAATTTTGACATCCCAAAATTGATAGATTGGTAACTGAAGGGTCAGCTCGTCACAGTACCTTATTACCTTGAGTCGAACAAAACACTGACATAATCTACAAGACGAGAGAAACTTACAGAGGTGTAAAGCAGCAGCACTTGTAAAAATAATCAAAACACCTCTGTCTTCCCTATTCATTAGACAATGACAAACATCATATACATTTTAACAGGGAATAGGCTAAGAGTAGCATGATTTCTAAACATGGCAAATCAAACAAAGCTTTATGACAACATTATAAACCTGAACTATGCGCCTTTTTATTTCATATTTTTCCTTTCTAAAGTCTCCAGCTTATTACATTTGGGTGGTAAAGAGTTTTTGACCCAAACTAACTTCACAACAAAA
>JAOTQJ010000049.1:28100141-28136923 GCA_025642045.1 Solanum sejunctum | reverse complement strand
CAAACAGTTTAAAGAGTCATTTTGCTTTATTCCATTATACTCCAAAGCCAAAAAATAGTCAATCTTTGGCTCCATCCAAGATTAGTAGTTTTTTTTTTGTTTGGGGTCACCAAGAAAGTTTTTTTTGACTTAGATAAATTATATGAATTTTTTAAAAATAATTTTAAAATAAATTAATAGTTTATTTTTATTTTAGATTTATTTTTGTTTTCTTTTTGGATCATGAAGCATGTATATTGTTTTGGCTAATATATTACGAAGAAAAATCTAAAAAAGATTTCTTTTAAATATAAAATTAATGAAAAAATAAGTTTTAATTTATCCAAAAAGTATGTTTTTATTTTTGTAATGTTATAATAAAATAACAATAATTATTCAGATTCATTAAATATTTTTTTTTTAAAAAAGCTAAATTGATATTAATAAAATATTCTGACCCTTAAAAAGTTAATTTTTTTATATAAATAAAATATAAGTACGTGCAGTTTTTTTTTAATATTTTCAAAATATGTATCAATAGTACTAGTTTATTTAAATTTTTTTAAATTTTTTTTAAATATTTTATCCAAATTAAAAAAATATCTTTCTTTATAATTTCTAAATGAACTTAAAAAGAAAACCTTTGATATCTTTTTTAAAAAAATAAATTGAGAATTTTAAAAAAGTACATTATTTTGATTTAAAAATAATTATGAAAACAAATCTAATAAGGTGAGAGTTTATTTTATTTTATAAAGAAAAATACTATAATAAATATTTAAGAAAGAAATAAAAAGAAAGAATTATTAATTTGAAAGATATAAGTAAGTAAATAATTTTTTTTTTTAAATTAAAAAATAAATGAAAGGTATTTATAAATTTTTTTCCCAGAATATTTTTTGCTCTTTTCCCTGTATTGAAAAGAAATTATAGTACATGTCCAACCACGTGCTCAGCTGCTTACAGCCGGATAAAATGTGTGTCAATGAATATTGTTTTCCCATAGCATTTTTTAAAGGTAGAAATAGCGTGGCATGTACCAACTAGTCAGAGTTCCGGTACCGTCCAAATTATTTACCCAACAATTAGCATGTGGATGAGCTAATAATGTTTGGCTTTTACCTACATGATCAAGCAATTGGATATTTATAGGTTTCATAATTTTAGTTATTCTGTTTTAATTTGATGTTCTAATTTTCTAGTCATCAAACTAAATATAAAATAGCATATTTAGTAATTTTAATACAATAAATTATTTGGAAGCAAAGACATGATGTGTGTAGAAATGGATAGTCATTATTGTTTTTGTTTTATGATTGTCTATTTATGAAGAACCAAAATAAGTTGGAGTATAACATACCGCAAAAGCCGAAGGCATTTTGTTTGATTTTTATCCATGGCGGCTATTTCCACAGTGGCCGGTGTTTCGCCGCTTCTCCCATATCGGAATTCATGCCACCGCGTCACCTCCGCTAGATTCAAAATTGCTGGGAGATCAGCTGCCTCTGTACTGCCAACGTCGATGTCTAGCAACTCCATAACTGACTCCACTGAGCTACAACGAACTACTACTTTGATTATGAAAGATTACATGGAATGGAGCAAGGATATGGTTGGATCCGCATCCGATGGTGGGCCACCACGCTGGTTTTCCCCCTTGGAGTGCGCTGCTCCTATCAAAGACTCGCCTCTATTGCTCTACTTACCAGGTGATTTGATTGCATCCACCAACTTCACTCATTTTCTATAGGTCTTGAATGAATGGAAAATATAGTAGAAACAGCCATCCTCTCAACTAGCAAAGTTTGTAACTGATTGTAGCACACGCTAGACAGATACCCTTCTTTGTATCAAGGCTAAATTGCTAATCTGTAAGTTAATTAAGCTAGGCTTTATTTACTCGGAATATTTCAGGGATTGATGGCGTTGGACTTGGCCTAATAAAGCATCACAAAAGACTTGGAAGGTAAGTTTGTTGATTGAATTTTTTGGCACAATGTAAATGCATGATTTTCAGCACTACTATTCTCCTTTAGATGTTTGTGTTATACTAGACAAAAATGTCCTGTTAAGTTATCTGATTCATCTTTTTTCGGTTTTCCTTTTTCCTTATTGGGCGGTGCTTTCCATACGTGAAGGATCTTCAATATATGGTGTCTCCATATTCCAGTTACAGATCGAACATCATTCTCAGGTCTCTCCTTGCTCATCTCCCTGTTGTGTTCTTAGGCAAAATTGTTTGCTTGAATTTTAACAGATGAAAACCAAACATCTGAAAAAAAATATCTTAAAGAGTGGAGATGGCAGTAGGTGCTGTTGTCCCTAAATTTCGTCTCGTTGTATAATCCCGCATGGAAATTCAGAACTGATGATCTGAGGATGTATTACAGTATTTTATGTTGTTTTAACTTTTGTCCACTTTAAAGTTTGAACAATGTTACTAGACAAACCTTTCCTGTTTCATATTAAGCAGTTTTTCTTTTTAAACTTGTGTGTGCTTGTTTTATCATTTGATATGAAAGTAACAGTGGGATATTTTCCATTTAACTGTCCTTCAGACCTGGTGTACCTGGTTGAAGCAACCGTTAGATCAGAGCATCACCATGCACCAAGACTTCCCATCTATCTTCTTGGAGAATCTTTTGGGGGATGCCTAGCACTTGCTGTTGCTGCTCGTAATCCTCATATTGACCTTGCACTAATTTTGGCAAACCCAGGTTCAAAAGCATGTCATTATCGTTATACGAGAAAATTTTATATCGCTTGAATCATTTCATAATTCTTATTGCAATGACGTGTCTCAGCCACGCGTGTACGCGAATCTCAGCTGCAAAATCTGATGACATTGTCAGAAGTTATTCCTGAGCAACTCCATCGAAGCATGATTAAACTGTTAAGTGTGACGGCAGGTTAGTTTACCCTTCATCCTCTGATTTATGAGTATAATAGTTCAACTCTTAGTTGTATATTTTGGTAGTATTTGTTTGTAAGTGTCCAGAAACTAAGTTTGTTTTGACTTTTTATAAAAACTGTTTGTTTGAATGATTTTTCCATATAAGGTTAGCGTTTCTTAAATATTCCAAACTCATTTTTCCAGAAATCTACCAAAAAGAGTTGATTTTGCTGCATATCCTTGATTACCATGCTAGATGAAATGTGAACTGTTTGGTTTGGTAGCTAAATGATCCTAACTTCATCGGTAGATAAATGATCCTAACTTCAGGACTATTATTTCTTCTGAATTTTTATTAGAAATCTTGTTGGCTAGAATTGTTTGAGTTGTTTTTTAGGTTGTACGAGGAAACATGCTCTCCAGTCACTACTTAAGATGTTTACTTGCCTTACTTCACTCTATATAATCACACATCTCATACTGCACATTGTATCTTTCTCCAAAAGATGTGTATATTTGTTGAGACAACACATACTTTTCATTCATAATGTGCAGCAACTTATTCTGGTCTTATTTGTTTATAACGTGCACTACAAAGCTTTCATTCGACTTGAACAATTTGACTGCTGGGCCAGAAAAACCAATAACCCGAAGAACCTAATCCCAATATTGAACAAATCAGTCAGTTTTGGTTGCTGTATGCATAATTCTTTAAAAAGCAACCTATCTAGCAAAGCACCTCATCTTGTTATTGCAACCTGTTTTTTGAACTTCTTTTAATAAAGTATATGTATATGTTCATATGCATCTGATTTTCAGAGTTAATACATCATCACTTGTTCTTTTAGCGCATGCACGAATAAGTTACATCCTGTAATTTCGGTTATCATGTTCATTGGTACTAAATACCTCCTTAATATTGAAATATGAAGTGCTCAAAAATGAAGTAACGATTCATATGGCTGATCAGCTTGCTTGGGATTGACTCGTTGTTGATTGGAACTAAATAACTTCAGTGGTTATTTGCCACTTTTCTTGCTTAAATTGGTTAATTGAGTTTACTTTGTGGTTAACCTTTGTATGAAAATTGACAACTGATTTAATTACAATGATTAGGGGTTCCTGCAAGGGCAGCAGTGGCAATTCCAGGCAGCAGATACCCTTTGGAACAAGCAGTAGCAGAGTTATTTCGCGGTGATGTAGCATTTTCGTCCTACTTATCTGTAAGCTCCAAAAGTTTTAAACTCATAGGTTAAATGTGAAAGTCATCGCTCTTTATCTTAAAGCTCGGTCACCCTAGAAAGAAATTGTTGCATTTGGACATTTTCATCAGTTTATTCTTTATGGGATCATCTAAGCATTGATAAGATTCCCTTTCGTTCACATGTCTAATCCGTGTTGATGTTATCCTTTCTCGCTCTAGCTTTGACACTTTAATAGTATCGAAGACATTAAAGTTAGACAACCATTATTAGTTGATATTTTCAGTTGGATTTTTTTTTTTGTCAGTTTGAGCAAGAAAATGATGAAAACGGTCGCAGGTGCTGGCTGATGTTTTACCTGTGGAAACACTTATCTGGCGGCTGAAGATGCTCAAATCAGCCGCGTCTTTTGTCATTTCTCGTCTCCATGCTGTCAGAGCTCGGACTCTAGTACTCTCGAGGTAATTCTTCAGAGATCCAGTGTGTCATTGGTAAAAATTGATGAAAGAAGAGATTTTTTAAATGCCTACTCCTTCCGCGGAGACAGTTGATTTCTCTCTCTTGTCATCTTTACAAGAAGTTTATCAGTGTAACCTAGAATTTTTGCATTCTCTTCTTAGTCTGGACATTTGAGCAATATCCAATTCAGGTTAGCTTTTGCGATTGCCACTATGTGTGACCATGAGTTTATATTGCTACGCAGTGGAAAGGATCACTTGATACCCAGCCCAGAGGAATCTGAGAAGCTTCGCAAGATGCTTCCAAACTGTGAGATCCGGAGATTTAATAACAGTGGGCATGCCATTCTCTTGGTAGGGCATTCTTCTTTTCCAAACATTTTCAGACCTAATTTCTCTTTCCAGCTTTCCACAAATTACTTTTGCTCTATACCATATTCAGAACTGCTTATGCGAATGGTAATAGTTCAAGGAATTTCTTTAGAATAATCTTTGTGAACAAACAACTAAACAAAGCAGAGAATGCCTTGATTAGACTATGCATCAAATATAGATAGAGTTTTTCAAAAACTCTGTGCCTGAAGTCTCGTTGAGCTTATTTAATGACAAAAACAAGCCCCTTAATGACTGAATAAGCTTAGGAATAGGTGAAGTAGGAGATGGGACCTCAAGCATCAGTTATAGGAATAGCGAAGTGAGATGATAGCAAGGTTGCTGTCTTTGGAACTTTCACTTTCCTGGCAGCTGTGTGCTTTCAAGTTGCTTAGGCAAATCTAGGCCCTTGTCATTCATTTTGTGTTTTTGATTATTGGGATATTCAGTGCACTCTTCCAACTTGGAATCATCCATGTAGTTTGTATACAAGCTGAAATGTTTTTGATTATTGGGATATTCAGTGCACTCTTCCAACTTGGAATCATCCACGTAGTTTGTATACAAGCTGAAGTTTATAGGTTTTACTCTCATTTTCTATTATCTGTTGTACTTAGGCTATCGGGTATGGTACACTCCTGATATAGCACTTTTTTACTTACTTTTTATCTTTGACAAGATTGAAGATAAAAAGTGCAAGTGTTGCCTTCCAACAGAATTACTGTCAGTATGATTCCATAAAAATGTCACTGGTGGCACGTTACATGCTGTACTTCCTACAGAAAGATTCAGTACCCATGGCAGTGTATACAATAGGTTACGTAGTCCTGCAAATAGCCTACCTATATGCTCTTAGTTGCTGCATACGCAGAACTGGTTACTTCGGGTCCCCACAAAGATATTACTCCCAACTTTTAAAGCATCCATACCGAATCTGATGCAAAAACATCTTTTCTGGGATATATGATGAGTTGAAGTTTTTGTACAGGAAGCAGACTTCAATTTGGTAACTGTCATAATGGGTGCCAATTTTTATCGACGTGGAAGACACCTTGATTTTGTTAGAGATTTTGTGCGACCAAGCACTTCTGAGTTTGACAGTGTGTATCAACCATACAGGTATATTGTCCTGATCTATATTGGAACACACTAATTATTGAAGTGTGTGACCATCTCATCTAATAGCTTAACCTGTTAGAGAGAACACACTTTTATTATTTAATTATATTCTCAACACGCCCCCTCACGTGAGGGCTTGATTCTTTTATCATGGGCCAAAACCGTGGAAATTCATTTTTATAACGGGTGGTGGTGAGATCTGATCCTAGGACTCTGCCTGGGCTGATACCATATTGAAGTGTGTGACCATCTCATCTAAAAGCTTAAGTTTAAGCTGTAGGATAGTAGGTTAGTCGTATCCTTTTATCTTGTGTTGTTTTTTCCGGCTTATATTTGCTACTTCTATTGTATTTTTATATTATCATTTGCTTTCATTTTAGTCGATTTTTTTTCTTTTCCTTCTCCGTGTCTCTTTTTCATATCTAGTTTCTTCTTCTTTTGGGGCTTGAGATTTTTCTAACGAGGGCCTTTCGGAAACAACTCTGTATCTCTATGAGATAGCAGTAAGGTCTGCTTACATTTTACCCTCCCCAAACCCCGCTTGTGGGATTCCACTGGGTATGTTGTTGTTGTTGTCTCAACACTAACCACTAACCAGTTGGAAGTTGACTTTAGAGACACATAATTTGCTTGCTGGTCATTTACTGTGTACTCTATCTGCATATATATGGTATCTAGTTTATGAGATCCCATGCTGACAATGTATCTGTTGGTGTTCTAGCTTTTCCATTTAAGATGCTACCTTTGGACTGTTAACTAGGGGTAAGCTAATCAGAAGCTCTTGTTGGCATAGTTTCAACTTTTGTGCATCAGCTATTAACGTGTGCTTAGTTCATTTGATAAATAACACAATTACTGCAAGTTTATTTGATCATTATTTCTTATGTGACTGATTAAAACACAGGTGGATGGAAATTGCCTTCAACCCTGTGATGATATCAACTCTTGAGAATGGGGATATCATTCGGGGTCTGACTGGAATTCCTTCTGAAGGCCCAGTCTTACTTGTTGGTTACCACATGATGCTTGGACTTGAACTAGTTCCTTTGGTGTCCCGTTTGTGGAATGAACACAATATTGTCCTGCGAGGCATAGCACATCCATTGATGTTTAAGAGACTAAGAGAGGGATTAATGCCTGTGTTATCAATGTATGATGATTACCGATTTATGGGTGCGGTTCCTGTGTCAGCAACTAACTTTTATAAACTTTTATCATCAAAATCCCACATCTTGCTGTACCCTGGGGGGATGCGGGAAGCTCTTCATCGGAAGGTATTATCTAGTTCAAGCATCTTATTAAGACCTCTTTTCAAAATATTTCTGTATTTACTGACTTCAGTGCAGTGAGTATTAGATACGATAAATGTTACCTTCAAAAAGAATTCTATATTTTGTTTAAGAATCTAAGGGTTGCATTTCTTAAAAAGTTTGTGATTAACTCTTCTGATTTTTCTCTTCTCCACTTGAATCATGAAGTCATGTGAAACATTTAACGGGTAGATAACGAACCTTTTATTTCTTTAAAACCTAAGGTCGAATCTGTACTACACCCACCCAGCGTCCACCAGATCAATTGATTTTGTATCTTAGGCTCAACTTTAGTGTAATTAATATAATTGTAGTAGCAGTTTATCTTCTTCATAAAAATACACGTCTCTCTGGCATATATGTGATCTGTAGATATTTATTATGATAGCAAATTAACGATGCAGTTTGAAAATTGAATCTCTCATCTGTAAGCATTAGAATTACAAGTTTATATGTACTAATTTACTTTCTGTCCAGATCCATCATAAAAATGTAGAATTAAATGGTCAATTGACTAAACAAAATTGAAATTTTACAACCTTGTGATTACTCAATATGCTATACGTTTAATTGTCTGTGGTTCCAAGGAAAGCTTGATAAGTACAGTACTGAAATAAGTCACTGAAAGATATTTGGTCAAGTATGGGTTGACTTGGAATAATAGCAGTAATTCTTGCAGTTCTAAATGTTGAATAAGGTTATTATTTAGCCAATGAGCAGAAGATAAGAGCATGCTGCTCTTCTAATAATAAGGTCTTCTATCTTCAGGGGGAGGAGTACAAATTGTTCTGGCCAGAACGGTCTGAGTTTGTCAGGATGGCAGCTAGATTTGGAGCAAAAATTATACCCTTTGGTACAGTGGGAGAAGATGATATTGGCCAGGTAACCCCCCCACCCCACCCCACCCCCTTTTTTTTTTTTGAAAATGTTAATCAGGACATGCAACCAACATCTATTCTGGTGGAGTAGTTTTACTACAAAAGTTGAGCTTCTTTTGTTTGGAATGCGTAAATACATTAAGAAGCATAAATATAAAAACAATTGCTTAAAGCAATGTTGAACTTCAGACAAAGATGAAAATCATTGTTGAAGGAAGAATAGATCAGGTGTGATGGGATAGAACAGCTTGTGGCGTCAGTTCACTAACAGTGTTTTAATAGTTGAATTGAATCATTTAGGTTCTTTCCTAGTGCTGAGGTTATCCACTTCAGATGGTTTGAAAGGGGGATTTTTTTTTTTCAAATGGATATATCAAAACGTGTCTAGTGACTAGCATAAATAGATTCTAAGAAAGAAATTCTGTAAGCAGAAAAGCTAGCTGTTATTTGGCTGGTTGTATTTTCCTCACTATAAAAAGACTTTCACTACTAATACTTTCTTCCAAAACTCAATTTGGAGCATGGAGAAAATGCTCTTTTGCTTTTAGGTTGGAAGATAAAGAGGAATTTAGTTCAAGCATGTGGAAAGATCTGACAAACCCAAAGCTCTTTACTTACGAAACAATGATACAATAATGCTCTTCTATGACCAGCTGTTATTCTAAACCTGCTGTGATAAACATTGAGATAGTTTCCTTATTGGACGAAATAGCAACTTTTGTGTCACAAAATTCATCCTCTTGTTCATTCATCAGTCTTTCAATCAGATGCTCGTTGATTATAATGACATGATGAAGATTCCCTTTCTCAAGGCTTTCATAGAGGAGTTAACTAGTGAGGTGGAGAAGTTAAGGTATTGAGATTGTTCTTTCCCAAAGTTTATCTGATTTAGAGTGTGTTTTGGTATGGAGTGGAAGTCATATTTCAAGATAAATGTTTTCCTTAAAAATGTTTTCCGCTGTTCGGTTGGCAAGTGGGAGATGTTTTCCAGAAAATGATATATTAAAGATTAATAATAGTATTAGCAAACAGTTGTTTTCCAAATTACCAAACACTGAAAATGGACTTCTTCACAGGAAACATTTTCATGGAAAATGACTTCTCTTACCAACCATGCCTTAAGTCTTTATGTTGTATTAGCTTCACCGAAAAAAAAAATCTCTGTTTAGTATTAGCCAATGCGCCTATCTTTAATACTCGAAAGTTTATTTCCTGCACACAAGGTGGAAATCCATGGTGGGCTGTGTCTTCTTGCTAGAAGACTAGAAATTTCCTTTACTGTTAAAAACCTAACATGTTCAACCTTTCTAGACCAGTTAAAACATAACCCATTCCATGCAATAACATGTACTTAGCATGCCAAGTGGCGCTTGTAATGGTTAGTACCTATTTGGCTCTTTAATTTTATGAATGAAAATATTGCATCTTATTAGCCTAAAACATTAATTTTGAAGAAATATAGGGCAAGTCAGTTGAGCAAAAAGCTACACATAAGGACTACTGACAAGTTGGCCAATTTGTTTACATTGGTAGTCTGGCCTAGATAGAAGTTGATTCTACTAGTTACACTTACTTTTTCTTCTACTCGTTTTGCAAACCATTTAGTCAGTACCAGTTAAATTCACGCCTTCTTGTATGTGAATACAGATATGACAATGAAGGAGAGGTTTCAAACCAAGATGTACATCTTCCAATCATTCTTCCAAAAGTTCCTGGTCGTTTTTACTACTACTTTGGCAAGCCAATTGAAACAGAAGGTATTTCAGTTTATTTGCGTAACCTGGCATATATGCTGGGGGTAATGGATCTCGGATGAGCTTTTACTTGTTTGCAGGGAGGAAGGAGGAACTTAAAAGCAGGGAGAAAGCACATGAATTATACTTGGAAGTGAAGTCTGAGGTTGAGAGATGCATTGATTACCTAAAGGAGAAAAGAGAGAATGATCCGTATAGAAGTATAATGGCCCGCCTCCCTTACCAGGCTCGCCATGGCTTTGATTCTGAAGTTCCCACCTTTGATTTATAGTACTTGTTTTTTTATTTTTTTCAGATATCTGTATTTGATTCTTTTTCTTATATATCCTGTGAAAGAACCATAAACAGGAAATAAATATATTGTTATGAAGAGCTATGCTTAATTTGATTTTTACTCGGGTATGTACTAGGAAACATATTGAATTGATCAGGATGGCATGTAATAGCGGCACTCAGCAACTCATAGTCTTAGGGCTAAAGGCCACGGATAATTTCCTCATCCATTTTCTGTTTGTGTGCTATTGTTATTCCCTCAAACGTATATAACATGAACTAAGTTTAATTGGCACTTTAATAATGCCCATAAGCACTAACGGAGGGTCTTGGCTTATGCAGTGGACCACCTTGAGGGTTAGCTGTAGAAATAAAAGGAAATAGAGAGTGGTCCCTTCATCGGTTGTCCAAAGTATAGGAAGGTAATTACTAAGTCGGCCAAAACCAAGTCTAATGAATGCTAATGTTAATGTTACAAGTGAATAAAACTTGTAGTCCATATATACTTGTTTGATTTTCCTATTGTGGAAGTAGTTGTTGTGCAGCAGAGTAAGGAATTTCAGAACTAGTGCATCTGAGTAATAAAGGAAATCAGAAGAATGAACAAGTTAGGAATGGTTTGTTTTAATTATATGATGAATTTGGTTTTTAAGCTCAACAGAATGCTTACTTTGTTGGGGCTACAGGACAGAAGAGAATAAATATATGTTATCCTGTGCAGAGAATGAATTAAGTAGTTGATGATGAATTAATAAAGACAAGCCAACCCAACCCAACCTGGTTACTTATTTTACTCACTTCTCTGCTCCATAATTGAAAGCATAACTAGTTACTATCACTTTCCCCCATTAATTACTCTGCTAACAGACATCCTTTCTAAGTCTCAACAATGCATGCATGCAACTATAAATAACTACCCACATTATGTTATTGACATCAAATTTCTTCATATAGTCTATGCTCTTTTCTAAAAACTAACCAAACGATTCATTGAATTTAACTTAAAATCTTTTAATCAGTCCAAAAAAATTAATTAAGAGAATAATTAGAGAGGAAACATTCATTACAGTATTTGCGACAAGTACATGTAAAACCATAAATGAAAAGAGCATATCTGTAGAAAAGTTTTAAACTAGTACATGGAATTAGTAGTGGAGCGATTCATACATTAGATCTGACTCTTGCTAGCTCACTATTCTAAAAAAAAAAAAAAGAAGAAAAGACTGAAAATCAAATGGCTAATAAAAGCCAGAGAGCAATTTCTCCTACAAATGAAGGGTTAGGTCGAGATTCAGCTGGCGGTCATCAATGGGGGAGAGATCCTGGGGAGTGGAGAGAGTAGGAGCATCGCCAGTAGTAGAAGTAAAATATCCATGATTGGGTGGAGGATAGAAACTGTCATGGGAGGATGAAGAAGAAGTAGAGAAAAGGGGGTTAAAGTTGTTGTTTGAAGGAGGCGGTGGTGGTTGGAGCTGGCAGCAGTAATTGTAGGGGTTCATGTCGTCGATGGTGATGTTTTGTTGAGGCATATTATCGTCGAATGGGAAGCGGAGCATATTAGTGTTGTTGTTGGGATCAGAAGTAGGAGTGGTGGAGAACATATTACGTCGAGAAGCGGCTCTTTCACGCTTGTGAGCATTCTGATGTCCCCCGAGTGCTTGAGAAGTGCAGAACTTGCGGGAACAATAGAGGCAGGAGAACATCCTAGAAGGTGGAAGTTTTGGTTTAGGTTTTGGGGTAGGAATGGTAGGTGGTTGATGATCCTCCTGCTGTTGGTTCCAGAAATCATAAAGCAGTTGGGTGTGTTGGGCGTCGGCCATTACTGAGTATTCCTGTTTTTGTTCGGAGAGGCAACTAGAGTTATATAGGAGTGGAGTGATGTGAATAAAAGGTGGGAGAGAGCATTAGCAGGTGGGGTGACAGATGGATTATATGGCACAACAGAAGAGAGAGAGAGAGAGACTGTACTAGCAGTTAATTTGTTTGTATTCATCTACGTATCCCCTCCACCTCCGTTACACTTTTACTATTATATCATCATCCCTACACAATATTCTCATGGATCGCAATGGTTTGATGAAAAGTATAAATTTATAATTGCTCTAATTTCCACCTCTACAATCTATATCTATAACTACAAATATATATACTTGGTAATAGGATGAAAGCTCTTAATTTACATTTTTAGTATGTACCGGGCTACATTTTACACTTCCTCGGAATGCCTATTTACTACTCAAAGATCAAGTTAGGCCCTCCTCCTCAAATTGTTTATTATTTTTTAAAAAGAATATATTAATTTACCTTCTACTTATCTCTCTCTTAATTTAGGTGACATAGTTTAAATTTCAAGAGTCAACAAACTTTTTTTCTTATAGGAATTTCTTTATATATGTCTTTTAAATTTTTTAAACTGCTTATTATTATGCTTTGTAATACTTTTTATTGTTTTTCAAAAAAGCTTGAATTATGCCATATAAATTGAGATGAGCGAGTATGTAATTTCTCTTCATTTAATATTTACTTTATCACCCTATAATTGAGATGCTTTCTAGTTTTCAAAAACAACTATTTATTTGGGTAAAGTATAATAAACTATTTCATTATTTTTAGAAAACAGGGCGATGGAAGTAGCAATGCAAGATAGTTCAAGAGTTTTGATACCCACACAATTAATATTTAAAATATTGGTTAGTAGGTATATAAATGAAAATATTGATGAATGAGAAAAGAGTTGCAGCGGTGATTGCTAACAACATTCTTTCTTTAAGGAAAAAAAGTGATTGACAAGGTGAGTGTGATTTGTATTCAGGAATTACATCTGATCTCATCACATAAGCTCATAGAATGGAGTCAGATTGAGGTATGGTGTGTCAACAACTACTGCTGATCCTCTTTTCGAGTAGGATAGGATATTAAAAGTGGATATTATATGAGTAGAAAAGGACAATTAGTTTGTTAGAGTAGATGACAATGGGTAGACACGTGTCTCACAAATAAATGGAGAGAGAGGGAATTGGAATCAAACTCCTGTCGGAGTTTCCAAAACTGCTATTCCCTTTAACAAGACCCAACTCATATAATCACCACTTACGTAAATATAGATGAGCAATTCTTAGCATCATCCCTACTTGTACACTTGCTTTTTATGGAATCTACCTTCAAGATTGAACAGCTCCTTAAGTAGTCTCTCAAGCACACATCTCACACGCAGAATTTAATTTGTCCCTTCTGTATTAGCTTTCAAGATATGAGAGAAAATGAATTACCAAGTGTGAGTTGCATGAACGAAAACGGTCATGCAAAACGCATTCTTGAAATTTGCTAAAGTATTTAGCCACATTCCGGCTCAAGGACGGTGGTTGAAAAGTTGGACCATTTAGTGAGAAAAATTGAGAAAGTAAAGGAGAAGCAAAAAGAATATGGTTCGACAAGTAAGCTTGATACAAACAGATGAACAATCGTGCAGATAACACGTTTGACCGATGCCTCAGCAGCAATTTTGGTTAAGACTCACATTCTTCATCCACTCTCTTTTATAATGTGAACAAAAACACACATCAATGTTTCTTATGAACGATCCTCCATTAGTAACTCAGATTTGGATGTTCTCTCTGTCAAGCCATTAAAACAGCCTTACTTTCTATTCCTTCACTCTTTTCAATCCAAAAGTAAAGACACGGATCCACCCTTTTATTAAATGGTCATTTTAGGGTGCCTTGTACTCTTCCTAAGATTACCACGCTGGCCAATTTCCCTACATTTTGATCAACCAATAATCTTCACGAAGCTATATGTTCTAATTCCCCCTATCCCCCTCCTAATCACCTGGCAAATCTCAGCCAGCACGTTGCAGAACTTCAGGAATCATGCCACTTGTATGGAGTTCACAGATAAGTCATGACTCGAGGAAAGGTCACCAAGAAATGTACATCCAGGCATGTACAAGGATAAAAAAAGAACTAGTATTGATATCAAGTAGTCGTGGAAGGATCTCCCACTGGCATTTCCTTGTAGAAAAGTAGCATCTAGGATCACAGGAGGATGTAGATACATACACATTCACAGTATAAATTTCACTTTAGGAGCATGACAATTTCTGCATAAATTAAAGCAAAATAATTGCAAAGGAAGATCCATAATTCAGACTTGATGGACCTTCTTAAATTCTTACCATTGAATCCACAGCACTTTTGACATAGGTTTTACGTTTGATATTTATTGAAAGGTTACTAGAATTTCACATATATTTGTACTCTGTTAAAATTATTGGTGTTCAATTGAACCCAATGAATAAGAGCTAGATACATCTTTGTCTGATTGCATGACATACCTGTAACATTTTAGTGGGCAAAGATTTAAAGGAGTGAGTTTCTGGGTAGCTCAATGTTTGAGTGAACAGAGATAAAAGTGGTTGAAACGTGGTTTGCAAATTAACAATTAGAAGAGAGTTTCATCCAACGAGAGTAAGATATATATATGCACAGAAGTACAACATTTACATACTTGCATACATGACCATTAAGAATTACTCTGACAATACCAGAAGTCATACAACTGCAAGAGCATCAAGTATTGTCATCATTCTCCAACTTCAGCTCAGCACTTGAGCTCCAAACAACAAATGTTGATTCTGAAAATAATAATTTGAATAACATCAAAAACATGCATTAGATCTTCTAATAAAGAACCAACGCATTCAGTTGTATATCTAAGACTTCTTTTGTAAGTTAATTGTACGCTGACTTGTTCAATATGATTATTTTGATCAACAATATACTTTTTCTAATTCATTCTCAAGTCACCTGCATTTGGTTAACATGACTATAAAATGAGTAAATGCAATTAGCAGGAAGTAATGCTAATGTTGATTTTCCTCTGGAAAAAAAAAACCCATCACTTTAGGCTGCATAGTAAAAAAATAAGTTCTTGCAATAAAAACCTCTTAGGAATTACCCTTTTCTCTTTTCTGCACCCTCCCTTTATCTCCTTCTTAATCCTCCCTCTCAACTACTCACAGCATCTTAGTCATATCCCAAATGCAACTTTCCTTCATGATTCAGCATGCATATCACTCGCTGTTATGTATTTTTTTATTTGATCTAATCTTTTCTCCACATATAGTTCAACATACCACATGCTAGATACAACTAAGTATCATTATCAACATTGGTAGAAATTGAAAATATGAGATAAATGAAAGGATCATGTGACTTGATAATTTGGTTGCCATCATCTAAAAGAGCAAGCCTAGTAAGAGGTATGAGACCTCCAGAATAATGTTAGCTTTTCTACATCGATAAAGATAAATAAATTCACAGTCCAGCTAATTAGAAGGATGATTAAAAGAAAATCACCAAACACCCCTGTGAACATTGTTGATAAGAACTAACCAAAATAATTGGTATTGGTGGTGAATAAAACTAAAATGGCCTGGCAGCTTCTTCCATCAACTTCTTCGCTCTCATCAATCTCTCTACCTCCTTCAGAGTCTGAAACCACAATAAAATAGAATGCTTACATGGTCAATTAGCAAATAAAATAAAATAAATAGATATATATCCTCCCACTTCATGGAGAATTTTCTTTTACCTCCAAAACCATATCTTCTGCAGTCACTGAATCCAATGTATCATAGCCTAACCGAGTAGAAACATCTGCAAAGGAAAAATACGCTGTTAAAATACAGCAAAAGAGATGTTAGTGCTACTGAGTATGAAGCAAATAGAAAATTACTCTGTAGTGCAATAGTTGTATCAGCTGTAGCATATCCACTACGGCTATCTTCATAAATAGCAGTTAATTGAGTCAACACCTGATACCATGGTAAGCTAAAAAATCAGCATAGCGCAACAGCTGAAGAAATCCACAAACAAGAGGCATCATTCAGTTAGAGAGGATGATTATCATTACATATGAGCAAAATATCTCTGTTTGTCTAGATATTTGGGTCGAAGTCATCAGAACTGACCTCGGAATATGATCCATTTATTATTTCAGCAGCAGGAAGCTGAAAATTCTCCTCCACAATCTGCTTGGCAACCATATCCAAGGGGACATCGATCCATATTGATATGCCGTGTCTCATAAGCGCCCTATAAAAATCAAGTTATGATCAAGAATAAGCGTTTCGTTTCTTTTCTTGTCAGGGGAGAAAAAAGAAACATAATTAGCAGCATTCATACAGATTAGCTGCACATTGAACAGCACCATTCCCAGCAGAAACAACAAGGCGACCCATGGATGACAACTGCTTCAGTACCTCCGTCTGCAGTAGCAAAATTGGTTTTGGTCATAAATCTCATCACAGAGAAGCAGTAAAATACAGCATTTGGACATTTGGAAGCCACCTCGGAATCTCGAAATCCTTTCAAGTCGGTCTTCATAAAGGACCTGACAGCATCCTTTCCTCCCAAAGCTTCTTCAACGACACTATCACTGCAATAGATTAAGGTAACAACATGAGATACTGGACATGGTTATCATCTTTGTGGGAAAAAACGTGAACTTATGACCTGTCAAAATAATAATAGCGCAGTGCCTCTGCAAGAAGTTGAGCCGAGTTGGATTTGATGGGGCTGTATATTCCTTTCAATTCAAAGAAGCATAATTAGTCCCATGACAAAGAGCACAAGAAATTGGAAGTAGTTAATTGAAAGACAAACTGGATAAAACGAGAGATGAAACAAAGAGAATGAAGGGAGAAAAGTAATACCCACCCACAAGGAATAAACAAGTTCCTTTCAAGTCTGGGGATATCTGTGCTGCTTTCCTCTGAATCACAAGAATTGAATAAGTTAAAAAAGAAACATTCCATCCAATGTTTGGTTCGTCTTACCTTGACAGTTAACGAAAGATCAAATTGAGCGGTGGAATCTGAAAATGGTAAAAGCCAGTTTACATGAGATAGCTACCAGAAAAACTAGTGGTGGATTTGAACTCGAAGGCTACATATCAGTTGAAAATCGAAGCTCACCATGGTTAGAGAGTGCTCTGGGCTTGAGGTGATGGCAGTTAGCAGATTGAGAATGACCCACAAATGGCTGAGGCAATTGGAGCGCCTTCATTTTTCCCCTCTTTCTTCTTCACCTTATCGACTTCAATAATCACTTAAATTGCCAAGGACAGTCGACTTTTACTGTTTTCCCCCCTAGTTTGTATTAATCAACCAAATCCAACTTCATATAACCCAACTCCATTTGAAGAAACTTATGACCACTTCTGGCCAAATCTTTGAAATTGTATTTTTTTTAAAAAAAATAAATGTTGATGACATTTCTTTTCATTTATGCTCTTAGTCGATTTAATTTTGAACCTACGTATCAATCACGCAGTGAAAGATTGAATTTGAGACTTTCTAGGCCAAAATACATTCTATTAAACTCAACATAGAAAGAAATAAATGCTACCATTATTTATTGACCTCTCACGCTATTGTAAAAGATATTCTACTACAGATATTCTCGTCATTAGTTCATTTCATATTCCTCAATAAGTTAGTTCTTTTGTCAGCATTTTGATCCTGAAAGCAAATGAATAATTAAAGGGAGATAATATAAACTGGCATACGCTCAAACATTGCTACTTTTTCTTTCACAAGTGATGTCATAACTAACTTGCAAACTCTCGACTAATCCAGTAAGTGCATGTTGCCTTTCTCCAGACATGAATAGACTGGACTAGATTATAACCCTTTTAAAAGAACATAACTGAGGACCATTCTTCATTGGACTTTTCTTCTCAAAGGCTTCCCCAAATGCTAGAAGAGGGTGAGGGGGTTGGATTTGAACACCGCAAGATCAAAATTGTGGCAGGGAGCTCACGTTACATTCTCGTAAGATACATGGTGAACATTCAAACGAACAAAATAAAACCTTACATTAATAACATATGTACAAATCCCACTCCCGCAATAATGCTTGTGGAAAACAAACTCTACACCCCCAAAGCCAAAATCAAAAAATACGTCACCGTCTACAATGGCTTACATATATCAGCTCCTACCTGCATCCACCAAAATTAACATGTCAAAGATAATGGGGGAGGAAACCAGTTTTAGCAATCACATGAAAACCAATGCATTCTCCTAACCATTATAACCTCTTTTAGCTATAGAAATACTTCAATTAATTGACAACCCACCACACCTGAACAACCAACCAATCTGACATAGTTTTCCAGAGAAGATTTGACCAGGTGGAGGGTGGAAGATTAGACAAGTCCAACACAACATTTTTTTTAATACTTGGAACGCTTTTTTCTCCTTATCAAAAGACTCAGGCAGATCTCATAATCAGGACCATTTCTGAATTTATCTCTAGTTCTGAAAAAGGAATAAGATACTTATCTGGCAACTATAAACAGTATAGTTGCCTAGTTACTACTAATCAAGGTATTTTACCTCTGATTTGCCCAGAATTTGGAGCATTCGAAAGAGAGAGAGGTGTTAATGGAGGAGAGCACATCACATCGCCCTTGCCTTTTATTTGAGGAGATTCTAGTAGCTGGGCAACATGTAGTGCCATTGCTCTCTGATTATTGGAAGGTATAGAAAAACTCCTAGGAATGGTTAGTGGAGGAAGTGGTAGTGGAGAACCCGTATTTGATGCCAGAACAGGGCTCTGACTTCTTGGTGACATTTCTTGATTTCTGTTGACTAAAGGTGCAGAGTGCCCAAATGCAGTTGAACTTGATGGCTTGGAGGCCAATAAACCAGGGGGGCGGGGGAGCTCATGAAGCTCACTTATTTTTGGTGAAGAAACAAGGGGAGGTGAAGCACTGTAAGATACATCTACAGTAGGTGGTGGCTGAGTTATTGGTGTTCCAGAAGCCAATCCAGGTTCAAGAAGAGGCCGTTCAGCCAAGCCAATAGGTCCACTGGCAGATGACAGCGGCTTGCTGGATGAAGGCTTACTTGCTAATGGACCTGAGAAAGCAAGTCTTCTTATCTTTCTGGCATCGATTCCATTTTGTATGTCATTTTGTGGGAGAGAAGTTCCCTCAGCAAGAGGCGGGGGTAGTGGAGTGGAGAAAGTGAGATCTTTATTCTCTTGAGCAGAGGATTGGCCTTTTGCAAGAGTGTCTGTTGACAAGTTATCATCTGCAAATTTAGAGTATTTATCCATATTAAGCGGGGAAGAATGCCACTGATTATTGCTGTCTCCACTAGTATTTGGGGTACTTGACTGAAGAAGGGAAACACTTGTCCTTGAACTCGAACTTTTAGCAGCAGCTGGAGTCGGTAAGACATATGTGTGAAATTTCCGGACAGATGTCTGTGCTTGTTTGATTCTATCAGAAATATCCGATTTCTCTGCAAATATTGGAGCAGAATGACTCACTACACGTGGTTGCCTAGTAAAAACCTGCTCTTGGTTTTTGCCCAAATCCAACTGCAAGAAAAGATCTTTCAAATTAAATAAGCAACATCTCACAAGTTGATGATAAGAAATGTACAGAGGACACAAGAATCTGAGCATCCAACTGAAAATCTCAGGGCAAAGTGTGGAGTAGCTCAAAGCCTTAATAAAACCTTTTCGAAAGTCATTACACAAGCCATACGGGAAAAATATATAGCTAACATAATGTTTACTAATTACTAGATACAGAAGAGGAAAAACTTTACCTCCACTTCCTCCATCCCAGAGGTTAGGGTACTTGGAGCATCCGCGGGATCAAACTGCCAAAGTCAGGCATATTAACCAAAATCCAGCATTTTGCAAATTAAGCAAGACATCATCTAAGATCAGATTTTGGTAATGCATATAATATCACTATAGATCTTGACTGTCAATCACTACAGATCTCAACTGTCATTCTCTTCCCAGGTGTCTCTCTTTCTATATACACACAGACACAGGCGGAAAGGTGCATTGAATGAGTACAAGAAATTGATCAAGGGATGTAATGTCACAGAAGGACAAATGCAGTAACAAAAAGGCTTATAGTTATAGCTGACATTAGTAGTTGAGAGATTGGAATCAGTTTATGTAGAAATGCGTTGGCAGACCTTAGGAAAACCAAAAGACTTTTTTTCTTTGCTCCTTGGAAACTAGCACTTGATCACTTTACCGAATACGCCAAAATAATTGGATGTAGCGCGTGAACTAGAAACATATAGTGATAGCCAGCTTTCTTGTGGTTATTACCAGAAAAGGGCAGTGAAACAGCATTTAAGACTCGACACACAGCCAAAAGCTTTAAAAATAAGCCAAAAGAAGGATGCAGGCAGCTCACAATCTTCCACAAAGGGAAAAAGAGTCATGACAGCAATATGGTAGCATACCTCCATGGAATCCCTCAATGGGAAAGAGTCATTTGCTTCATGCTTATTTTTTCTATAGTCAAAACTCAATTCACCATCATCATTAGCCTCATAGCTCTTGCCTCCATCCTCGCTATCGTCCAATTCAACAGGTTGATAGTCAATGTGTTGGTTTTCAGCAACCATCCTTATTTGTGGTTCAACAGATTCAAGTGATTTAAGTCCTTTACGGAAGAAATTCAGCTGGTGCAAAAAAAGAAAAATTAGTCAGACAAGTACTACCTGATTCAAGAAAAAGATTGATCACCAATAAAGAAGTAAATGCAGCTATGAGAATGCACAAGGACACCTGTGCTCTGTGGTGACGAGCTGCCTGGGTTAAAAGGCTACGACATTGCCCTTGCTTCAGAGATTGTACACGGAAAATGCAAAGTCTTGCCATTTCCTCATAGTCCTCCCGAGCTGCCTGTAATTGCTGAGAAGTAAAATTCTCCCCCTTTCCACCCTTTCCCTTTTTTGCCATATACTCATAGACCTCCCTGCAGATCATGCCTGATGTTAGCAAGACTCGATTGAAATTTTATTTTTAAAAAAGGATATCTGCACCATGTCAAAAGATACATGAAGAGGGCTACCTTTTTTCATCACACTGCAGTTTCATCTCCTGCATCAAGGAAGAGGATACAACCGATTGAGTAATGAGGAAACAATGATAAAATTCTTACATAGACATGTTCTATAATCAGCCTCCAAAGGTGCATCAGTCTGGCAGTCGATTCAAATTAATAGATCTGTTTGGTTTGATCAACAAAATTGTTTTTGCTTATCTGATTGACTGGTTATTTAGGTTAATTCATTTTATCAGTCATAGAAGTAATACTTAGCTATAATTATTGATGTTTAACAGGATTGGCAAACACTACTCTGATTAAAACAACCAAATTAATGGGAAAAAGAAATAAATTGTTTAATTGAAATAATCCAAACCAACCAACCAAGTCATCTACATATAGGGATTATTGGTGTAAAAATATTGTCTATAATTTCAAACTCTATCAGATAGCAAAGAGGCCAAAGTAGTGACACGTCTATTAGGAACTCCAGCCAGTGAAGACTTTATTACAGCCTTTAATGCGGGAGATCTTCAACTAAGTTGGCAAAAGGGAGACTCCGAAAAATATCAAGTAAAAACTCAGCACAAGTGTAAGTTGTACCTAGGTCAAAGCCATTAACAGAGAAATAAATATCAGTCAGAATAAAGATTTATTTTTTTTATGACAAGGGAAACCCGCAGCCGCTATCCTTCGGGTGTACACAAGATAAAATCGCAACTCCTATGCAATAGCTCACAAACCACACAAGAGAGATAATCCGCACTAGACATACTCGGTCTGACGAGCTCGACCCAGAAAGCAAATCCTAGCTTTCGCTGACAGGGAGTTTCGAACTTGAAACTTCCGACATGGAAGTCCTAAGCCCAAACCACTAAGCCACCCCAGAGGGTTAGGTCCATATAATTAGCATGACTTAGGATAAATAGTTTCCAAATTAAACTCACTTCGTTCATCTTTACTTGTCCACTACACTAAAAGTAGATGTCCAACAATACTTGTCCACTTTTTGAATCAAGAGTTCTTTTTACACTTAGTTCCTAATTTACCCTTATCACTAATTATAATCATTTCTCTGTTACATTTTGTAAGATGTTGTATATTCAAAGGATGACTTGGTAAAATTACTCCTATTATTTACTGCTTCTTAATCCCCATGTCAAGTCAATAGTGGATAACTATTGTTAGATGGAACGAGTAGGAGTCAAATGACATTGGCAATGAAGATCAACAAAGATCAACCTGCATCAGTACCATAGAAGCAATTGCCTGAAAGAAACAGAAACAAGATCAAAAGAAATTTCAGGTAGCATGCAGAACGAAGTCACTCTGGATCTCTCCATCTTCTTGGTATATGGACATCATAGCTACTGAAACAGCTTGGCTACCATTAACTTAATAGAATCTAATTCCTTTCAGAATATGTTAGGCTGAATCACTATGACAAAATTTCTCAAACTCAACCAGTCAACTCGGTCTGCTAATTGGCTGCAGCACAAGACCACTACCAAAAATGAGAACCTCAGGATGGCGTGCCACTAAAAGTGGGGTTATTGAGGATGAGAAAGAAGAGAAATGGAAATCATCGCCATTCTTTAATATTGGAAAGTTGCATGTAGATAAAAAAAATATAGTACAGAAAACCCAAGACTGGAACAGTTAACTACTCCCTCCGTTTCAATTTTCTGCTTTCGACTTGGGACAGAGTTTTAAGTAAGGAAGACTTTCGAATCTTGTGGTCGTAAATAAAATATATGAAGAATGTACTAAAATGTCCTTTAATCTTATGGCCATAAATATACAACGGGAAAAGTTGAAATTAAAGAGTTGCCCAAAAAGGAAAGAGACTTCCTTTTAGAAAATGATTAAAACGGAAAATAAGACAAATAAATCGAAACACAAGGAGTAATAAAAAGAAGTGGGAAAGGATGAGGAAACATAAACTCTCAAAAGGAACTAGAAGTAAATAACAAAATCAGAAAAGAACAAACCTCCACTTTCCGAAGTTCACTTAGAAGAGATTCAGATGGGTTTGTGATAGTTAGAATGATATGGGAACGCTGCAATACAGAAAGCAAAAGTCATAATCACATTCAGTTTAATTTGGTAGAATGATTATTAACCAGAGAAAGAACAGGCACTGACATAGCCGTCTACGAATTTCTGAAGTTCTAATTGTACTCCTCCAAGCATTGACAGTGCTTTGCCTGCATATAGATAGTATTTGAGAGAGAAAACAATAACAAATCAAAGAATATGTAAGAATAGGCAAGTCCATCTTTAAACAGTATATTACATATTTTTAAGCACCCCCCCCCCCCCCAAAAAAAAAAGAAAATGAAAACTAAGCTAACAGAAAAGGGACAAAAATGGATAGAGAAAAGATGTTACACGTGTCTACTCATTAAAAACAGATCTATGTGTGCGCAATCAGATTTTAAATAAGAGAATAAGAAGAACAGATATCATAAATAACTATATCAGACACTGGAAAATACTAAGACAAGAATGTGTCCCATTTGGTATTACTATACTCTTTTTGCTTTCTACATTAGGTACACTGTAGATGGGCTTCGGATAACACAATGATCAGTGCGAAATCAACAATTCCCACAGTTCCTAATATCATTTGAAATGATGGGGTGATTATGATCAAGTTGACAAGCTGAGACACAGTGGCAGAGCTAAAAAAACATTTTTTCGGTAGTATATGATTTGGATTCAAGTGTAAAGGTAAAAGTGGTACAAATACTGTCTTAGAACAAAGATTCAAATCCTAGGTATGACATTCTAGTGTTTTTTAAAATCTCGTATGACTTCCTGGCTCTGCCTCTGCTAAGACCCCAAACAAAAAGCTCTGACCCAGTGAAAGCCAGAGCTTCTGCAAGGCCCAGGTACAAGTATAATGTAAATCACAATAGGATTATACAAGAGACTTAAACGTAGGTTCACTTACGATTTTCTCCATCACCATTCAATGCAATTTTCTCCAATAGGCAGGTTCCCATTTCCATCAAGGATTCTGAAAATTCTGGGAAAGGCAACCAGAAAAGTGATAATCACTTTGATGAGCTAAATATGGGGATTCTTGTTGTGAAGTAACTAAATAGGCAATTGCTTTCAGATAAAGACTAAAATAAAGTGGGGGAAAAGGTTTCATTTCTTGATCCTGTTATCCAATGTCACAAATAGGAAATGAACTTTAGATGCTTCCATAGAACCCATTACAAAAGTAATGTTACTTATCCTACTTTTCTTTGTGGATCATATATGATCTAACATTTATGGTAAAGCTAGGAGTGAAGATGAATAACATAGATAACAAACTAATACCATAGGCACTATTAGCCGCAGCTGCTGCTGCAGATAGTAAGCTGTCATAGCAATCTCTCATGTCTTTCATATCCTGCAGAAGAAAAAATTCCACTTAGAGTTGCATGAGTAAAAATCGAAAAAGGAAAATGAATTGATATTAGGGCAAAAACTTGCAAGGAAATACGGGTCGGGTTAGAGGAAAGGAAAGAAAGAGGAATCGGAAACCCTAATTTATAAGGGTACCTGTGAAGCCTGAGAGAGGCCATCTAAATGCAACAAAATCTGCTGATCCTTCTTGTCCTTGTGCAGTGCAAACTTCTTCAGCTTTCCGAGAGACGACTTCATCATAAATTAAAATCCAATACTGCCTCGCTTCAGATTTACTATTGATCTCACTCTCACCTAATCGCGCCCGCACACTCTCTCTGTTATAATAATTTGTTGGGGTTGCAGTCAGTACGCCGGAGGCCAGAATTTTTAGAATTGAAATAAATAAGTAGTCCGTAGTAATTGTTGCAGAGGGATGGGAGGGAGGAGCTTATTAGTTTTACCAAGAAAATTCTAATGTCATGCGCCCAAGTCAGAAAGGCAACTGCCTCTCTTCGTAAACACGTCTCCACTTTGACCCATTTTCTCTCTCCTTAATTACTCCTCCACACTAACACTACCTTAATTACTTTTACCCCCCTCCTATTTTCATACCTATTCTACTTAATAATAACTCTCCCATGTTATTACTACTATTATTTAACAAATTAATTATTACATTAGTGATTGTGAGGAGGAGGATTTATAGTTAAATGATGATAGTTGATAACAGAAAACAGTCATAAATAAGGATAATTGTTTATAGTGATTGTGAGGATGATGATTTGTAGCTAAATAATGACAGTTGATAACAAAAAACAGTAGCATTATAGAGATGACGATAATGATCATAAATAAGGATAACTGTTTGTAATGATTGCGAAAATGATGATTTATAGCTAAGTAGCGACAGTTGATAACAGAAGACAGTAGTGTTGTAGTGATGATGATAATGACCATAAATAAAGATAATTGTTTGTAGTGATTGCGAGAATGGTGATTTGTAGCTAAGTGGCGACAGTTGATAACAAAACAAAGTAGCACTGTAGTAATAACGATAATGATAAAACAAATAGAATAATGATAAATTGCATATCATTTTCATCGAAATATTTAAACAAGTATTTTAATGATATTAAAATTTTCTATAAATTTTAATAATTAAAAATTGAATGAGTAAGATTTAGATTAAAAAGGAGATAGTGGCAGCGATTATGGGAGGGGGCTAGAAACCAGAGATTATACAAAGGAGTTGGTGTACAAAAAAGTGATATAGTAGAAATAGTAAAAATGGAGGCATGATACACCACATTTAGAGGGGGCTAGAAATGGGAGATTGTACAAAAAAGTTGGTGTACAAAGAAGTGATATAGTAAAGATAATGAAAATGGATACTGTAAATAAAATAGAGTATTTTAAGCTTTCAAGCGAATAAAATTTTTAGATAAATTTTTTTTTTATGTTAAATCAGTCAATTTCTTTTTCTTCTAAGGCCTAAGGATTGATTGTTAATGGTAATTTCACGATGTTACCAAAAAAGGTTCAGATTAAAATTACATAGACTTAATGATTCAAATATGAATGATTAATACATTTAAAATTAAATGCAAGCAATGGGACTTGAGTGCGTTACTAGCTCTCAACCTCAACTCTTCTGCCTAGGCATTTTATTCGTTATTATTATTTTTTAATTAATAAATATTTTAACTTGCCAATCTTTTTACGATCAAGCTCTGCAATTTTCTAACAACAATTATGTAGCAGAAGAGATCATTATTTCTCTTCTTTTTTTTAGTGGAAGAAATCATTCCAAATAAGAACAATTTAGTATGAGGAGGTTGATAAAAAATACTCATATAACATGATTCACATCCACAATTTGCATATCATAGTCAATGAAGAATTATTTGGTAGATACTATAAGAATAATATAAAATAATCTTTGCATTAGTAATGTATGTATTAGTCATGCTTTCATTAATTATACATACAATATTTTTATACATTGTTTGATTTGATGCAGTGCATAAAAATAAGATAGCTTTTCCAATAATGGTGAAAAAGATGTAAAAAGAAAAAGATTTTGCTGGGCAATTGAATTTTTAATCATGTTAATGCATGCACTAAAATTATTACATTATTAATACCTAAAAATATATAATATTTAGTAATATATACTTTAATATACAATAAAGTGTATAACTGATGAAAATATTAATTAATTATATATAGCATAAAAAAGTATACCAAACAAAGTACTATGAATACACCAAATTATTGCATGCATTATTTCATACTAACACACTCTACTGAACGTAATTTTCATTAGAGTAAATAAGAAAGACACGGTATGAGACAAAGGCACATTTTGGGTGTGATTCCGCCAAGGAAATGGGCAAGTGCAATAGTGAGAATCGGACAGAAGTCCAAGACCCATACATGAAAGGAAAAGGAAAATAAAATGGACTGTGTATTTGCAAGCTCACTGGTGGGCTTATAGCTCATGGTAGTCTCAGAGACTACTTCACATTTGTTGATGTAAATAAACGAAAGGGAAACTAAATTGCTCAAATTACGCCTAAACTTAGAAAATCACAAAAGAAAATAACCCTCGTTGTATAGGTATGTATAGTTAGTGTATATTTGTATATCATAATATATAACTCATGTATAAGTAATATACATTGTATAGTAATGTATACTTTCTATAACTTTTGACAAACTTTATTGTATAGTCATGTATAGTTTCTTTGATTTTGGGTTATGTTTTATTTACATAAAACATGTAACTATATTGGAGTTACATAATTTTTACAATACATTTTAATTTGCTTGTTATGTTTTGATTTGGTATGGAGTTTAAGAAATTAGTAGAGGAGACTTTTAAATCTTATCATCCTTTGATTTTATGGAGTTAAACATATCATGTGAAAACATAAAATTAAAAAGTTATTATTAAAAAATGAAAGAGGTAGTCTTTTTTAACAAACTAGAAAAGAAAATAAGACAAATAAATTGAAATCGAGGAACATTATATATCTATCACTTTGTCTTGTGGAGAGTCGATAACAAGGTTAGTACTGTCCAAAGACAATAAATTGGATTGAATATGTGCGTATTATTCCCCACAGGAGAGAAATAAACCCAAATAGATGCTGTAAGGCTATTAGAACAGAAAGAATACTTTTGTGAATGCTAGATCACAAACATGATATAAAGATCAATTACTTGTTACTTGTTGATCTAATTCCAGTGATTGTTTCCAAGAGATGAGTAATTGCTGATTTTGAAGAGGGGGAGGGTGGATCCCTTTGGTCCTCTTTTTTCTGGTACCAGTCCTTTCCATTCTTGGATATTATTAGTTTCCTCTGGCATATGCAAAAGATGTATAATATATAACATGTATACATATGGTAAAATCGAAGGGCAATTTTTGTTCCAATAAGTAAACCGCTGGTTTTGGCCAACTGCTCTCCAGTAACCACAACCTCCATTTGTTTTGCAGAAGAAATAGCTCAAGTGCACAGCGTTGGCATAGGCATGAGAAGAAGAGCCAAAAACATGGAGTAGTTGAGGCCGGCAAAGGAATGGAAAATATTTTTCATGAAACCTGAACCCATGGAAGAAAAGATGGGCGCCATGTGATCCCCCTCTTCTCAATAAACAAACAACACAGCATGGGTCAGTCTAGTGAACATATTTTCTTCGATTTGTTTATCATCGGCCTGAGACTTCTTTTGTTGACTATTCAATTGCTGTATGAGTCACATAATACAACTAAATCACTATTTATTATTTTCCATAAAAGCAAATATGGCAGACGTCACAAATGGCTGCTACCTACTCTCTTTTTCATCATTTCTCGTAACTTTCTCCATACAAGACCGACCCATACTTGCCTTAAATTAGCCAATTCGTTTGTTTACGGTCCATCTAAAATTAATTCAATTCAAACATTTTACACATTAGTAGAATCCTGTGATAGTAATGGCGATGTTAATTTGCAAATCACACGAATATTTTGATATAGATGTTACCTTACGATTACAGAGTAGCCAATATGACTAGAAAAAATGACCGGACAAAGGTTAAGAGGAAGAAAAACAACGACAAGGTCCTCTATCCAAATTTCTACACTATTATACAAGTATGACAATCCCGGTGACAAGGGGGTTAAATGAAGAGTTGAGGCTAGTAAACAACAACTATCTACAATCATCAAACGAGGGTAAGCAAGTGTGTGTTATTGTATCAATTCGGGGATAAGTTTGAGCAGAAAAGCCAATTCCCTCTGTGAGAATTGAGGTCTATTTTGAACCTTTTCCTCCCCTTCCAGCAATATCTCATCTTCAACCTCCTCTGGCTTCTTCAGAAGCTTACACACAGCCGCTGTAACTTCTTCAACAAAATCCACTATCACTCCATCAATACCCATCAGATGTTGCATATACACGGCTTCAGGCACATTACTGATACACACAACACATAGTTAGCATCCGTATAGACACAAAAAATAAAATATCTGAATCAATATCGACTTACTTCAATTTGCCGTAGGTCAGTAGAGAGAGCTTCGACTCTCTGATCTTGTTAACTGCTCCTGGATTCCTGAATATGCCTTTCACCTCTGAAACAATCCCTTCCAAACCACCCTCTAGGCACAGTTTAGTGGCCTCTTCCAACGAGTTCCTTCGAACATCATAGTAAATCTCTGTACCTCCATTTGTGAGGAAAAATACCTGCAAGATTTTAGTGCCAAAAGTCAAAATCACTTGTTTAGGGGATTTAAGATTGACAGATTCCAAAGTGGAAAACGTACCGGATAGGAGGTCTGGAGATTCTTAACAAGCAGGGCAGCATCAGGCTGAAAACTTGAGAAAATAATTGGTCTGCCTTTAGCATACTCTAATACAACATGTATGACGGCTTTAATAACGTGGATGAGGTAGTCTTGTTGATAAACAATGTGGTCATCGAATTTGAGCTCAATGTTGAAACCAACAGATGGATTTACTTTCTCAAAAGCTTCTTTTAAGGTACATGCTGAATCATCGGTTTCAACAATCCAGCTAACAATCTTTCCATCTTTTGTTTTCCTCATTAATGGTTTCCCAGCGAGACCTTCTTCCTTTTGGGGTCCATAGCTAAGAAATTCAGCAAGCGACAACTCAGTAATTCTCCTTTCATAAATTGTACCCTGCAAAAATTAAATAATTCCAACGATGAGAATGAAGATCAAAGTACATAAAGAGAGAGGGGATTGGAAATTAAAAGAGCTTACATTATCCTGAGTGAGAATGAAATCGTCGTGAAAAATGACAGGGCAATCATCCTTTGTCACCTACAAAAAATGACATTTACTTCTTTACTTTCCCGTCAAAGCCCAAAGGCTCTTTACTCCAAGTAATCAGCAACTTTTTTCACGCAAGAGTAAGACTCTTTACACATCTATTAATTTGCAATCCCAAAAGATGGCAGAGAAAGAAAAAAAGAGAGATAAATCAGTATACCATCACAGAAATACCGCTCATGAACAAACTGGGGGCTCAAACTAGAATAATTTTTTGGGCAAGATCCAGGCCAGGAATATAAGAAATTGTCAAAAAGGCGAGTGGATAGAAATTTTCTAAAAAAAGAAAACAAACATTGTACGCGAAAGAAAAAAAAAGTTTTGTGGGGTCCCATGCTTTGGCCGGAGTATGGTAGGGTACCTGAACGTCAAATTCAATAAAATCGATTGGGTAATTAGCAGCTGCGTTGAAAGAAAGAATGGAATTTTCCTTAACGGCCTTCATTTTCAGATCAGTCGACTGCAACGAATTCATGCCGTTCCCTCTGTGTCCAATGACTAAAAATTTGGATGGGTTGAAGGATATTTTTCCAATTTCAACCCCTGCAGCAAATAAAAAAATTTCATCAATTTCTGTGAATTAAAGATTTTACAAACAAACAAACAAGAAGAAAAGAAACCTTGAGGGAAGCGGGTGGAATACAGAGGTGCTTTGTCAGGGACTTGATCTAGATTGGGAACATCAGAAACATGAACGGCCGTAAGAGCCATTGTTATATTTTAGTATAGAAAAATGACAAGAGAGAAGGAGATTATTGTATGAGATGTTTAGAATGGAAGAAGTAGGTTTGGTATTTAAGGACATTGGAAGGGGATGGGGTCTCCATAGCCAAGAACGAATATTCTCAATCCGCAATGGGTGTTATGCTTTTGGATATTCCTCTCTCCTTCTCCACGTACATCAGACGCGTCCTCAACTTCTCACATTTTAATAATATATTTTCCTTGGTTATCAACGCATACTTTCTTTCTAATTATTCTTACCCCATATAAAATTTAAAATTAATAAATAATTTATTTTTAATATTTAAATGACATATATTAAATACCTAAAAGAAATTATAGCTAATATTTATTATTTTTAAATTAATATTAAATAATTATTATTGGACGGAAAAGGTGGGATCTTAATTTGATGCAATATACTTCCTACAACTGAATACCAACATTTTAATTATTGTTTTTAAATTTTTTGTCAAAATTTAACGTAACAAGTTGTGTTACGCATGATCAAGCCTGGCACAATAATTCGGGTCGGAAAAGTATTCTGCTCCCGTTTAATAATATTTATCCAACTTTGCATATATTTTAAGAAATTATAAATTAAAAAAATAATTTTATTGTACTCTATTATTCCTTGAATAATAAATGAGTATAATTCTTTTAAAAAATATAATAATAAATATTTTAAAATTTTAAAAAATAAATTAAATATTTATTTTTAATATAATGAATAATTATCTTTAGACATGAATATTAGGTTATTATTTCTTTGGAGTAACTATTGACCTTCGTTGCCACACCACCTCGAAAAAGTTAACTTGGATATTTCAAAGGCATTGCACTTACGAGGAGGAATATGCTAACTATATGCCACATGATACTATTTCGAAAAGGATATCCATAATTAATACTTTTTGTGTTCACTCTTTTTTGGTTCATGTTAAAAAGATTGTTCTTTTTATTTCAATTTTAATTTATATTTTATAAATTATGATTTAAAATTAAAAGAATTACCTACGTATTTTATTTTTATTTTTAAATTTTGTACTTAATCCAACGGAGACATGCATGGGAAGAAGTAGTGCTGAGAACTTTCTTACAGCTAATGACCAAGTAGGTTGATGATTTGATCATATTACAATTTCTAGCAATTATCCATCCCATGGCAAGAAAGAATTGAATACCGAATTATTGATGAATTTAACATTAACAACATGTATAAAACGAAATAGATTACATCATTTTAATTTGACATAGCAAGGCCGAATTAGAAGATGAGACAAACAAATGAATTGATATTTTACTTGATGTGTAGCCACGAGATGCTGACATGTATGGATAGCACTCCGCAACTCTGTCAGCACAATTTTGGAATTTGGTGGTCAGATCAAACAGTATTTATTCCCATCTATTTATATTTAATTAGAGATGCGGTGGATTCATCCACTATTATTATTATTATTCATTATCCGTTACAAGTCGCTGACAGTGCTCCACTACCTTATTAGCCAGTATTACTTGTTTTTATCTCAGACAAATAAGTTTTTTCTCAATCGCATACCCTAAATTTGACGGATCACCGACAGCGTAGCGTGCATACATGTATAGAGCAATTAGGACACAGTACATGAATTAAGGGGAGAGATAATACGAACAAACACTTCACCGAGACTATTTGAAAAAGTTGGTGGAGTTGATTTTGCTGTGTGATATTCATATTTATACGTGATTATATTTTAAAAAAATTTAAGTTATTTTTTTTCGTTCGGATTAATTTTTGCTCATATCAACACTGGGATATATTACTAATCATTTGGTTAGATAGCAGAATTGCTTTCTAATCCCTTGTAAAGACACTTTATTTTATTTTATTGTTATAATGAAATCTTTATTTAAATAAATTATCATGTTTATATGTGAAGTCGTTTGTCCATATAATAGACAAAATTTATGTATAGAATAATTTAATTCATATATCAAAGATTACAATTTTTATAAATTATAAATTAAATGTTCAAAATTAAAAATGAAATTGAATAAGTACTTTGATGGTTGTAGGTTTATAGCACAAGATTAAATATAATTCAATTTTAATTATGAGAAAAGTATAATTCAGATTTTTTATGCTAGTGCATTTTGTATGCGTTGAACAAATCATTTAGAGATATTCGTTTCATTATATGTGTTTATACTCTTAATCTTGATATAATTATTGTGATCTATTTGATTTTATTATTTTAATTTGTTAAAAGGCAAGATTAATTTAATGAGTGAATAAATTTTTAATAGATTGAAAAACAATAAATTACGTCAGTGAAATAATAATTAGTTGATAGAATCCCGTCAAGATCTCAAGATAGAAGATACCCTTTTAGGAGTGCTTATAAACTTTTATGTGAAACTCTCCAAGTGGATTTTATCCGAGATGTCAATTTAAGTATTGTAATAAAAGATTACGTTAATTAATAAATTAATTATTTTTTTAAAAAATATTAATTTATATTGATAATTCTAACATAGAGAGTAAAATAAGATGTGAGGGTTAATTTTAAAATTAAATCGAGAAGTGCAATTATAGATTTTTAGTAATACAATTGTGATTTATTATGATATGATTAATTCAAGCTTTTACAAATAAATTATGATAATTGAAAGCATCTGTTAATAAATTTGCGTTCTATGTTGAGCCTGACTAATTAAATTGCCTATTTGAGTATTTTACTAGTCTTTTAATACAAGAAAAAAAGAATTTTTATTTCCCTCGAAAAAGGTGAAAAGAAAATATTCTATTGTCGAATGTGATTGATGTTGGTTTAATGGTTAATAATGATTGTTAATGGAGCAGAAAACTTTTTGTTTTTCAATCCTTTCTCCTTTTGCTGAAAAATATAGGAAGGGGTAGTGGTTATCTAAAAAAAAAAAACATTCTTTTCTGAAAACTTTTTATGTACACAAGTCTTGAAATAAACAAGCCTCGCACTTGTCCTATGCTTGGTTGAATAGCATGTTTCCTCTGCATTGCCTAATGTGCCCTGTCATCACCTGCCATCTCTTAGCATTAGCTTTGTCTGTGCCAGCGCAGGTGACCTAATTATCTTCTCTAGTTATAATATAAATTTGTCATCCTAATTTATACTTTCGTTTGTATATATAAATTGTAAACTCTAATGATTGATATTAGAGTTGTCTTGCATTTACTAAATAATGTAATAACATATGTGTTTTTATGCAACATATTCTCATACTGTAGAGTTACTAATTATTTACTCTATTCCTATAATCGCACAAATTCTTTTATCTATTCAAATTCTTAATATTAGTTCATGCAACAATCTTTTTATCTGTTTAAATTTTGAGTTGAGCTAATGCTAATTACTCCTTATATAGAAAGTTGAGTTGAAATCATCGTTCACCTTGGGCTTGGATAGGGGTATTTTGGGTTTTTTGTTATTTTTTGGCATAATTACGCTTGTACCCATTATTTTTTTAATAGCCAAAAATAACTTCGGCTTAACCAATTGCTTTAGGGGCATTTTTGTCATCTAATATATTTATTTGTTGTTACCCTCACTTTGGGTCTTCCAAAAGACTTTGTAGATTCACAAAATTACTTCGCTCAGAAAAGTGAAGTCAGTAAGGATTGCTTGGAAATGGTTTTCTGCCACTGTCACCCTAAAATTTAACCTACATTTTCCCCTCCACTCTCAAAACTAACCCCCAAAGTTCTCATCTTTTTGACTTCAAGTTCGATCTTCAGGTGACTTTTCTTTTTTTTGGCATATGGGTCTTTGTTGGGTTTAACATTTTCTTTGGTAGAAGAATTTTCTGTTGGTCAATTTTTCTCTTTTCTCATGACTCTTGAATGTTAATTTCATTGGTGTTTTTTGGCTGAAAAATAATGATTCATGTTTAGAGCTAACATTAATGATCTTTGACCTTCAATTAATACTAGCCTCTGTTTGAGGTGTTGGCTAGCTGTGGCGTTTATTTTCCTGATGTATATATGCATGTGAAATAAATAATTATATAACTTTCGCACTCCACGTGTTTGTCCGAATGCCTCACTGAAAGAACATGGTTCAAAACTTGATGTTCAGCATCAAGCCGAAACTTTTAAAGTTTTCCCATTTGCTTCATATATCATAGTAGTATTTTTGTATCTTGTGAGGTTTTTGTCTTGTGTTTCTGTGTATTTTGTTGATTTTGATGGCATAACAAGGAAGAAGATGATGTGATTGAAGATTGGGAACTTGAGTACTGGCCTCATAGATTTTCATATGAAGAGCTTAGCCAAGCTACAAAAGGGTTCTCTAAAGATAAGCTACTTGGGGCTGATGGATTTGGTAAAGTGTACAACGAAACATTATCTAATAACACATAAGTGGCAGTGAAATGTGTGAACTATGACTCAAGACAAGGAATTAGGGAATTCATGGTTGAGATATCTACTATTTGATGGCTTCAACACAAGAATTTAGTACAAAGCAGAGGATGGTGTAGGAAGAGGAATGAACTTATGATTGTGTATGATTACATGCCTAATGGGAGTTTGAATAAATGGATATTTGATAAACCGGAGAAGGTTATGAATTGGATAGACCGGAGGAGGGTCCTAGCTGATGTGGCTGAGGGGTTGAACCATAGGCATCACGGTTGGGAACAAGTAGTCGCGCATAGAGATATTAAATCTAGTAATGTTTTGTTAGATAGTGAAATGAGAGGAGGATTAGGTGATTGTTGGACATCCCAAAATAGTTTATAAATTGTTTCTTTGATGATTTTAGTCAACTATAGGAGCTAATACTAATATAAAAGAGACTATTCTCGTAAATCTGTCACGTTTAAACTTTGTTTAGATAAAAACTTAGAAACAAAGAGTGGAAGATTATATGCCAGACGCTTAAAAACATGTAGCCTACATTGCTATGTCTGCAGTTGATTAACCATCCATTGTTAAACAAACACTTGCAAAGCACAATTAGATCATGTTACAATACTCTTTTTTGTAGTTCACAACTGTTGATTGCTAGATTAGATAGCCTGAAATTATCAAAAAAAATGGTATAGCCTATGTAACTCAAGAATAAAAGCTAGAGAACCTATGTTTGTAGAAGAGTCGTAGTTCGAAGTATAGGGAGAGAGAGACAACTGAATCGGTTGCTCGGGTTTGAACACGAAGTGATGAGAAAGTCATATTAAACTAAAGAAAAAGATGAAACATTGGGTTTCGAAGTATAGGGAGAGAGAGACAACTGAATCAGTTGGCTCGGGTTTGAACCTTAAGTGATGAGAAAGTCATATTAAACTGAAAAAAGCAGAAGATGAAACATTGGGTCTATGTACGAGAAGAATAAGATCATAGTCCATACATAGAGCATAACAAACCACTAAACCATGTGCAAGTATTTTCTTGGCTATCATGAGTTTATAAACTTGTCAAATCTTTAGGCCCCATGTTAAGCACATAAAAGTGAAGGTTCATTCAACCAAAAATGTCTGTTTATCTTCATCTCGTTCTTCTTTGTTTATATGTTTAATTTGGTATAATTTTTTTAATTACATCTGTGTATGAGTAGGGTGTCTCTGTGTCTTAATCAAATAGTATATATAATGCATGGATATAGTATTTAACTCATTGTAAAACACATCTCTAAATTCTTGCCAACCATTTATGGTATCAGATGGATCTAACTTGAAGACCTATTTCGTTATTCAATGCTTCTCTGTTGGTCATGGTTAAAAAATACCCTCTTGACGACAAAAAAAAGAGTGAACAAACGTTTCTTAGCGTACAAATACGCATTCAGTAGTATTGCAGCCTCTGGTCAATTCTTTTCCCCCCTATTTGTTTATATTCAGTGTGATTCTATAAAACCCGGCACTTTGTATGGTCAACAATTTCATCCAAACCCTCAGGGGTTGGCCTAGTGGTAATGGACTTGAGTTTTGGGGTTTACTTATCTAGTGGTAATAGATTTGAGTTTTGGAGTTTACTTCTCTCAAGATCGAAATCCATTGGGTGCAAATAATTTCTGAGGGTCATCGGACTGGTTAAAACTTGAATTAACCGTAGTGCACTTGAGGAAAACTCCTTGCCGAGGGCTTGTGTACCCCGGGGATTAGTCGGGCCCTCTAAAAGACTCGGACACCTGGTGCAAATCAAAAAGAAAAAAAGAAAAAAAAAACAATTTCAT